>JAUZST010047211.1:0-25502 GCA_034779995.1 Parotocinclus haroldoi | reverse complement strand
TGCTTGGATTGTAAGACTGTATGAGTTGTAAGTCGCTCTGGATAAGGGCGTCTGCTAAATGCTGGAAATGTAAATGTGTAGGCCATTTAAGGGAAGTGACGTAATTGCCGTGCCTTGGATCCATGTTTGAGATGATTTGAGCTTTGTCACGTAACATTATGCTGGAAATTGTTAATACAAGGCAAGACCCATGTGAATTGTAGCCCCAGTTACCTGTTCTTAGCTGACAGGAGTGGCATCTCGTAAATCTTTTATGTTTGATGAGTAGTAACAAGTGGTTATTTGAGTTACTGTTGTCTTTCTATCAGCTGAAACCAGTCAGGCCATTCTGCGGAGACCCCTGCCATCAAGAAGAAATGCTTTTTTTTTTACTTGACCTTTACTCTTTTCGGACAATTCCCTATAAACCTTTGAGGTGACTGTGTGTGAAAATACCAGATGGTCAGCAGTTTCGGAAGTATTCGAGTATCCAGCTCGTCTAGCAAGAACACCCATGCAAAGATTAATGGTCATTCTGATGCTCAGTTTGAACTTTAGCAGATCTACTTGACAATGTCATCATGCCTAAATACGTTCAGTTGCTGCCATGTGATTGGCTGACTAGATAGTTTCATTAACAGGCAGTTAAACAGGTGTACCTAATAAAGTGGTCAAGTAGTGTACATGGGTGTGTAGCTATTTAGAGATTCAGTGGTCATATACCTGAGAAGAAAAGCCATGCTGTATAATGTAATTGATGTATATTATTCCTAAATACTTAACTCTTTCTGGATGTAATATTTAGGGTGGCATGGTTAAAAGCCCCTGAAACACAGATAATGCAGTTTCAAAATCCATCTGTGTGTGTTGAAATTATTTCCTGAGACTGTATCCTCTCATCTCAACCCATGGCTGCAGGTTCGTGTGAGAGGTTGGCACATCAGGTGGGGAAGTCCATCCCATTACAGCTGGACAAGAGCTATGGGAGGCACTCCAAACACAATCAGTGTCACTACATGCTCAAACACCTTCAAGACGGAGACCAGATCAGTGTGCACATGCCTCCTGAGATTGAGGGGCACTGGGTGTCTGAAAGGTAGAATCTCTGCATCTGACAAATTGCTTTTTCTCACAGAACTGCAGTCTGTGGAACTTTTAAAAATGTATTAACTATTTGTTAATTAGGCGGGACTTGGTGTGGTGATGCAGAAATAATAAATAATAACGGAACAATGTGGTGTTTTTCAATCTAATGTACGTACTGCATTTATTGTGTATGAGTAAATGCTATGGCCATAACTTTTGACATGGTAGGAAAATTAGAACTGGAAAATGAATTTCCTCTGTATTTAGGTCAATTTTAAATCTAAGGGCTGATGATTGATGTTGGGGCAGTCAAAACCCAAACCTTTTGACTGACCTTAAGTCAGTAATATTTGTTTCTTATTGATATCAACTGCCCATAGACTTCTGTTATTAGGGAATCTCCAGTGATGTAGCTTTTCATTCTTTTCTAAGCCCATGGAAAAGTGCCAACATTGTTTTGTGTTGTAAACACCAAACGCTGTAGGTGCTGTGAACAGATCTCAACTCAACCCTGTAGCATTCCCCTAAATCACGGTTATTTATTTTCCATTTCCTCTAAAGCTGTGAGGTGAGACCTGGACCTGAATTCCTCACCCGATACTACAGATTTTTCTCAAACCACACCTTTCAGGCCCTTCAGTTCTATTACAGCGACAACCATTGCTCAAAGCCTAGCTACACTCTTCTCATTGAAGGCAGCCTGCAACTCCGCCAGGCCTCTTGGCTTGTCCGTGGGGGCACAGAGGCAGATTACCAGCTGAGTCGTGTGCGGCTAGTAAGCCACAGCTCTGCGGTAGCAAAAGAGTTCCAAGTGAAGCTGGAGAAGACCTGTGGTTTGACGGAGTCTCTGAAGCCAGGGCTGAGCATCAAGGTGTGGGAAGAGAGCTCTGAGCTGGATTGTAGCCACGTCTTGGACTTTAGCATGCAGGAACTGCAGCTGCTACGTATGGAGAGGCGCTTTAGGCACGACAGACCTGGAAAACCAGTGGACGAATTGTCTGTGGGGGACGTGCACACAGAGCACGTTGAGAGGAGAATCCACAAGCCCTCAGGCTACCAGGCCCCCCTGCAGAATGTCAAGGTGAGTGTCTCACCTCCGCTTAGATTGACACATGCTCTAGTGAGTGTTCAATCTTTTTTAAAAGTAGACCATGGCCATGTAACGTAATTAAATAAAGTAAACGTACTGAAAGTATGCTGACTGATATATTATTGGTACCTTTTTATTGGTCAGGGTCAACAGGATGATCTCTTAGAAGGGATCTCCCTCAAATACAGATAATCATGCGATCCAAACCCAGCTGGAAAGTAGCTCCAGGACTCAAACTCGGGTCCCTGAGGTGGTGGACTAGCTTCTTATATGGAAGTGCTACCCAAGCAATGTCAAAGTCAAATTTATTTTTAAAGCACTTTTTAGAACAAAGCATTCTCAAAGCAGCTTTACAACTTGTGCCCACAGTCCCAGTTGAGCAAGCTTGGGGCAATAGTGTCAAGGAAAGCCAGTTTAAATTAACAGTATAACCTATTAGTTTATGTAATGCTTTTGCTTATGAGAATGACAGTAACTGTGGTCTCAAATGGTGCAGCTATATTGTTCTGAGATTGCAGCTTCAAATCCATGTGGTCATCTGTGCCTGCCCTTTCTGGGTTTGAAATATAGCATTCCTCGTGATCAAAGTAACCAATTTCAAAGCTTTGTTAGCTCAGAATAGGGCAACTGGCATAGACCCCAATTGAAAGTAGTAGCTGATGGCTTTGCTTGTTGCAGAGCAATCGCGTGTTAAGACTTTACCCTTTCAAATTACAAGCGGTTGTGAGATAGGAGAGAATTAGCTACCAAGTGGGAACTGGCTATTACTAAATATGGACAGAATTGGGTTTGCTTTGGTAGTTCTGGGAATTCAGGAAAGGCTACTTTTCATATGTGTACAAAAAAGGTAGCTTCAGATGGTCATGTGGAACCAGTTAATTAAAAGTTCTCTCAGTCTCAGCTTACTGCACAACATTAGCATGCCTCAGCACTTTAACTTAATCCTCCACATATCAGAGAACCTGCAAAGATGTGCAGACTATTACAGTGCAGCCTGTTTATTCAGGCTGGGTGAAATCATATTGTGTCCTCTAATAACAGTAAACATACGCTGTTGTGCTGACAACAGGCACTGATTCATATTAACGTTTTCACAACACACAGTTTTTATGTCCAACTAAGTATCCAAACTAAATAATAAATGGCTAGCTGACTATAAATGCAACAGCACCATAAAACATATATTACAAAGACCTCTTTTGCCTCTGAATATTAATGATCTTTGGAACCGGAAAGAAGTTAGCAGTCATCATATTACACCCTAGACTTCTGTCACATTATGTGATCAGTCGACCGTGGAAAACTTAAAAGATGGATGAAGTGCTTCACAGAAAGCATGTTTAATTTATAAAGTGCTGTATTTTTTAAAGTAGTAGACTATTATATTATACATGTAATGTTAGGTCTGACATTATAATATGCAACATTCATGCCACTTAGATTGTCCTTATCTTCCTGCACGCTCCTCTCAGGTAGTTGTTATGCCTTTCCTTGTACATGCTGAGTGCATTATATAGTCACTGACTTTAACTTTCCTCATGCAGTTTTGCCCTGGTGTTACCCTGATCTGACGTCAAGCACTCAACTATTTCAAACAGGGCTGATACAGAACAAATATCGGCATTTCCCCTGCCGTTTTAGTGTGATTTCAGCTGGTGTCAGAGCGTACCCAGGCTGCTGATCCACTTCTATCCCATGTCTGCTTCAAAGGGAATGAGGAAATAGAGCTGCAAAGGGCATCATTCTCAATTCCAGCTCTGACTTGGTGCGTGCCTAAGGCACTGTGGCAAGGCTAAGAGAAAACTGCAGCCAGACTTAAGAGGTAGATCGGGAGCTTTTGGCTGGATTAATGCCTTTTATGTGTACACTTTTTCCCATATATTCACATATGCTGCTCTTCATTCTAATATCTACAAAAAGGCGGTTTGAAAAATGCAGTATAGATGTACTTAATGAATTCTAGTTTAAAACTGAATAATTTATTGGGAACATGTTGAGTCATGGCAGTCAAGCAGTAGCAGCTGATCATAAGTCAGGCTTTTGCATCTAATAAATATTCTAGCCGTATACATGTTAGCTTTAGTAGAAATGGTAGCCATAAAGAAAAATAAACAAGGTGTAGTGGATTGTAGTCATTACAGTTAATGTACTCATTACTTGCAAAGAACTTCACTAGTACAATCATGAAATAAAACATTGTCAATCTCTGGTCATTTCAACAACTCAAGGTTTCCTTTGTTTATATTTATTTGATTGATTTACTGTTTGTTTAGTTTTTTTGCAATTTGAAATTAAATAGATCTGACTATGTTGTTTCTTGAGAGCTATACTGATGCTTAAGACCTATGAGTCATTCCCACCGACTAGAGCAGTTGTGTTCAAACTGCAGCAGCCCCTCTTTGGGGATGCAGGGGAGGGAGATATAAGCAAAACAGATTTTTACCTGAATTACTTTAGTAATAAAAATAAAAGTTTGGAACGATATTAACATGCACATTGTTATTGCATTTAGTAGAGAAACATGAAATAGTTATGTGCAGATCACATATGCCAGTTTTTGGCAACAAACATAACATTGGACGCTACTGTGCCATTGCACTTATGAAGATTTTTTTTTAGGACATATTGGAATGTGAAAATCAAAAAACTATATGTTAACAACCCCAACTATTGTGTTGAGATGATTTTTTTTAATGCATTTATTGCAAATTGCATTTGTTTCATACAGTAAGAGCCCAAGATATTTCATGTTTCATCTGGTCAACTTCATTTCAAATATGCATCTGTTCCTGCATTTTAGGCCTGCAACACACAAAAAAGGATGCATTGTCTGGATGTAATCTTTGTAACGTTTCCATTTCTTCTCACAACACTCAAAATATGTTTTGGCACAGATTATACCAAGCAATCAAGTGTTTCAGGTGTTATTTATTCCCATTCTTCCTGCAAACACGTCTTAGGGTATGCAACAGTACGGGTTAACTGTTTTTTTTGTTGTTTTGTTTTTTTTAATTGCAGAATTCTTCATACAGGCGGCACAGTGGTGCAGTAGTAGGCACTGCCTCTTCATAGCTCTGAGATGGATCTTATATTACTTTATATTTCATTAATTTGTATTAAAGGATGTATTGAACATACTTACTCTACTGATCCAAAATCCTGTTTGGATATGGATGGCCCAGTTGACAGTTTAGCTTTGATTGGATTCATGGAAACAAAGGTTGATTCTATTATGGGCTTGTTTTTTGTATTCGAAAGTATTTCCATACCATATGACTATTGGTATATATAAACTGTTAATTTGTAATCTGCCCTGTTAAGACGAGGGTTGCATCTTGTTCTTGATCGGATTATATAAGAATGGTGGTATAGATACAGATGCTCACAGAAATAAAGGAATATTTCAAAATGAAATACCCCCATTGAAATGTCCCCTAGTTTTTGTGCGCCGTATAATTATAATTACACTAGGAACAGACACTCTGCAAATGAACAGCATGTTTGTAGTTCCTTCTAGAAACTAGGTGTAAACGATGTAAGAAAGCTTGATAAATGTCTGACTCTCAAGCCACTTTTTAAAGGCTTGCCTTTAGCCCAGTCTCAGGAGGGGTGATGAAATACACTTTCAAACTGCCAGGCTTGGTATTGCCTTGGTTCCATGGTAATTGTTTTATTGCTGTCATTACTTGTGAGCAGCTTTGTGTTGTAGAGCCATGACTTATAACCGCTAAGCCAAGCCTTTTTATCTGTCAACTACACCACAAGAGTACAGCAGCTTTATTGGCTGGGAAAGACAGCAGGGTTTTTCTTTCTCTCCCCTGTGATTGTAAGTGATGTATTAATGTGCCAGTCTTATAGACTAAGGCTTTTAGATCTCATTACCCTTATATGATACTTTTCGGTGGTACATTTTACTTTTCGGTGGTGTATAGTAAAGGTGATTGCTTGAAGTCTACACACAAAGCCTGGATTCCCCCACAATCTCATTAAATGTTTCAATGATATGTTTTCCAGTTCTGTATTCATTTATCTGGATGGAATTCCAAATTTTAAGAAATCAAATGATCAGATCAGATCAGATCTCACTTCAAAATCATGCTGTTCACTCATTAAACTTGCAGCCTGTAAAATATAATTCAATGGCACTGACACAAATGTAACTGACAATCACTGTATCTCTGGGTGTCTATAACATGTACACACTGATTAAATAAGATGAGATAGCACGTGATTAACTGGCAGTGACTGGAGTGTGAGTGGGTACGTTTTGCATGAAAGAAAACTTCCTCACATTCATTGGAGAGTGTGCTCAAGGGACGCACAATTCTCTTAATCCCTATTGGTCAATCTGATGATTGCCAGCTGTCAACGAGTAGATCAGGAATCTTTGGCAGACTCCAACATCATAAGATGTTATAAAATAACAAGATGTCTTATGATCTAAAACATCTTTGTATTAGGAAGTACAAAGAACTTCAGCACCACTGTAGAGAGATAGCATATTATTATGGCTGGCCAGTAAAATGAAGTTCCAAAAGCTTTGATAAAAGGCGTAGATAAAAATCACATGAACTGTTTTAACAACACCTCATAAGAAAATATTTCTGCATCTGACTTTTTAACGACCTATTTTGAAAAAAAAATGTTCTCTTTTTAAGTTACTTGGTAACTGAAACCTCTTTAATTAATTAATTTTTTTACTTTTTCAGACCTTCGATTATAGCTGTGTTGTGTGTCAGATCGTTTCCGAGGCAGATTTTCATCATCCACCAATCCTGCCCTCCCAGAATGACCAGCCCCTGCATCTCTATGGTAACTGGGTTAGTAAACGCTGTGAGGTCCGCCCAGGGGTGCTCTTCCTCACCCGTCATTTTGTGTTTCACAAGAACAGCAACAATTGGGAAGGCCACTACAACCACTATTCTGACCCAATGTGCAGACGTCCCACATTTAGCATCTCGGCTAAAGGACACTACAGCACAGGTGTTCCCTCCACTACTGTTATGGGAGGCACTGAATACACTTTCACAGGTACACATTTGATTGTGTGTTTTATTTATTTCGGTAATGTTTCCAGTTTTGGATGCAGAGCTGCCTGAATGGCTGTTCAGTACATTAACTGGTGTAACATTTAAAGTTTACTCCTGATTAGGATATTGAGTTCAAGCTGAGTGACACTATTACTGTGAGTTAATGTATATAGAATGGGGCATTTGTCAGGTGTGTTCCATGCCCCGTGTAATTTTATATGCGTCTTTGAACACGTAATCATGTGACAGCCCTTAGTCTTTTACATAGGGTAGTTTTCATGTGATAAGGGAATATGTGCAAAATGGCAGTTTAAGTGATGCAGTGCCTATAAAAATCAACATAACCTGTTGGACTTCTTGCTTTTGTCACTTTATACCATGAAAATAATGCTCAACCTTTTCCAACTGTATTACACATTATAACACTCATGGTTTTAATGACTTCAGAATAAAACCAGCTGCTGCTTGAAGATTCCATTACTAGTAGTTCACAAAACTTCACCATGGTTGGAAACTGCTTTCGAATGGGCTCTCTGATAAAGCTGTGGACAGGCACAACTTAGGGGAATGATACAAAAAGATTTCAGTGGCTTATACTATTCCTGTTAGTACAGTCCAGAGCATTTTCAAAAAGTGTAACGTGTATGGCACCAATAACAGTTTGCCAGGGTCAGACTTCCTAACTGGATGACTAAGCCAAGAGGATACTGATCAGAGAAGCTGCTATGAGGCCTTACCTTAATTTGAAGGACTTATGAGTCTGTATAGCTGAGATTGGTCAGTCTGTGGAAGTAACAGCAAATTCACAAACTCTACACAGAGCTGGCTGGCTGGCTTTTAATGCAGGATAGCAAGTCACTTGGAACACACGGAAGACTAATCCCAATGAAACAACAAATTTGACTGAATGGGCAAATATTCCCAAATCTAGATGTTCAAACTAGTAGAGTAAACCAATGGTGCAAACAGTTTGATGGCTGTAATAAAAGTAAAAGGAGCCTCTACAAAGTGCTAAATCAGAGCTGATCACTTTTACAACCTTATTTTAGCTTTTTGATTTTCACAACCATTTTATTTTTGTGCTCATTACATGAATGTTGTAAGGCAAAATGTGTAAACAATGTTGGATAAAGATATTGCTTGTGCGCTACATTTGCTAATAGAAAATTAATTCAAGCTTTCTTACTGAATAGTTGAGCTTTAAATCATTACATTCGATCCTCCAACTTCAGTGCTCACAAAATTAGGGGATATTTAATGATTTTTTATGAGCAGTATAGTTGCTTGGCCCCAAGATCTTCAGAAGGCTGATTACTTCTTGTTGTTACAGTGACCCAGATGAAGGTCACACCCATGGATGTGGCCACTACCTCTCTCCTAAACATCTTCAGTGGAGACGAGTGTGGAAAACATGGTTCCTGGAAACTGGGGGTCCAGCAAGATGTCACTTCTACTGCAGGCTGTGCCTCCCTCGGTATTCGCCTACCCCACACTGAATATGAGCTTTTCTACATGGGAAAAGATTCAGCTGGACACAGGCTCCTCTTCAATGGGCAGAGACCTACCAATGGATCAAGCCCAGACCAGGCTCATAAGCGTGCCACATCATACCAGCCCCCACTGATGTACTGCAGTTCTGGACACAGAGGGACTACAGTTATTGGGAAGGATGGAGATCGTCACTTCATGCTCAGCAGTGGCTGTATTACACAACACCAGTGCTTGCTGTATATCATTCTTCTGACACTTGTCTTCACTGTTATTTAGGATGGTGTTCATAATACGCTATAACTTGAACACAGAAATAACTGAGAACTATGGAGAAGTGCATTTGTATAAAGATATGTCCCATTGGTTAGACTAAACTATTGTTCAGGATGCCCTAGAAATAATTTACAACACAAACTGTGAATCCTATTGACGACTGTACATTAACATATCTAATGACACAAACACTAAATCTGCTACAGCTGCTCTAGAAAAAGATGCACGATTTCCCCAAACCAACATGCCAATCTCTGCATGCATCTTATTCTAGTGTTACATTCCAATAAATGGTAAATGTTTACAGAAATGGCAAACACACCAAAACAAGATTGTTAAAGATATTTTATTTAAGTTTCATTTTTCTTATTTCCCACTGGCTCAATGTTAAATACCATAGACAGAGTGGTCTTCACAAATGAGTATATAATTTGCATAAACTCTAAGACTTAAGAACTGTAAGATGTGTGCCAAGTGATTGAGAGAAAACATACATGGAAGGAGGCACATTTTCCCAGCTGAATTCTTCACATTAAAGAAAATAAAACATTTAATCTGAAGAGAAGTTAACTGTGAAGAGGCCAACCAGCAACACGGAAGTCTTTTTTTCCATTTGAGTTTTCCATTTTCTTAAAAGGTTCAAAATGACAGTTTGTACAAGACACTTGAACATTCCAACACTTATTAAAACCACAGCATGAAAGAGATAACAATTAACTTTATTTATTCATCATACATTACTATTTTTATTTTCATCAAGATCTCTACACAGTGCCAGCAATTTGACTGCAAATTATGTGTTGATGAATGTACAATTGAACTCATCCCAACCTTGGAAGGAAAAAAAGAAACCCCTCACCACAAAGTAAGAACAGGAAATGAAAAAGAGGGAGAGACTTTGTTCTTCTCTTTTCTCAAAGTGTATATGTACTAACCGTGTGAGATTGCAAAAAGGCAAGGCCCGTTTGAATGATTCTGTACACAGACGCATTTTCCCCCCCGCCGCCTTAGGCCACACTAGCACTGATGCGACGCTGAACGACAAGAAAACACGATTCGCCCCCCAGGCCCCTAGGACACTGGAAGGAGCCGGGCAAAACGGATGCATTAATCCTACAACACAAACTTCCCCAGGAAGAATCCAATGAAGATGGCTGCAATAACAACGAGCAGCGAGGGAAGTGATTTGGAAGCCGTTTCCTTCCTCATCATAGCTGCCGAGTTTGAGGCGTTTTCTGACCGCTGGGCCCTTCTCATCCGTAGACCCTCATCCTAGCAAATCGTACAGAGAATAGAAATTACACCTCCCAAACGCTGACGAACAACACGTGTTAACATGTCGTTGAAGCGAGCATCTGTTGTTGGTTTCTCTTGTTGTTATAATAAACAATACTCTGTGTAGTGTTTAAACCTTACTGTTCTGCTCTTCCTTTCCATACCTTAAGTTGTCGGTTCTCGTCTGTCAGTCTGCCCATTTCCGACTGCAGTCTCTTGCATTCCTCCAGTAGTTTTCTCATTTCTGTGTCATCCATGGACATGCTGCCAGGCTTGTTTGCCGATATGCTGTCCGCTTTGGTGGAAAGGACAGGGGCAGCTTTGGTTGGTTCTATATCATTCTGTTTATAACAGATACAAAGAGCTTTAGATGACAATAGTAGACAATTTTAACAAGCAGATCACCACAAACAATGCAAACTTTGAGGTTACATTAAAAAAAAAAATGAACTGGGAACTGACGGATTACTTAAACTCTAACTTTTAATTTTGGTTTGTCTTTTTATTCTGACGTGTTTCACTTCCTTTCTCGTTATAGTTTGCCCACAACAGGGCTCACTATGAACTGAAGTGAGAAATGCTGCCGAGCGGTTTCAAGCTAGTTATTTCTCTCTGCACTCGTGTGATAGCAGCACTTTCACCTGCCTACACAAACTATTCCAAGGATGAAAAGGGTCCAAGGTTCACGTTGGACTCAAAGCTGCATATCTGAATGTGCTGTAAGGATCCAATTTTTGGCACAAGAGTAATTCACAAAGCATTTTAACTCAAATAAGCAGCCATTGAAGCTTAGTAAACAAGTTGTAAAGAATATGCTAAAATGTAGAAATAAACCATTCTAAAAAGGACTACGGTTGCAGTAAAGCTAAAGGATCTAAAATACACTGCTCCCAAAAATTGGGGAGACTTCATTTTAAACATAAATATTAAATATTATACATTTTGTGACAAGTATATTCACAAAATTGCTACAGCAATGACAGTGGATTTAATCAGAAATGTCACCGCACTTACCAGCAATTCCATACCACTCCCCTGCTCAGAACACAATGCATTTATATGGTCTCCAACAAGTCATTACTGCAGAAGTCAGAGTAAATCACAAAACCTAGCCTATTAATTAAAGGCTGTGTGAATAAATCCTCTAGTTAAATGTGTATTTAAAAAATCCTAATTTTGGAACGTCACAAAAACTCTGTATTGTAAAGTGGTGAGCTAAATTTTCACCTCATTTATGAGTTTACTGTGCAGACCGTATCAACTGGCATTCCTTAATTAGCAGTTTTAGAAGTTTTCAGTCCCTCTTATACAGAAGGTAATTTATGTAATGCTTGGATGAACACAGCTCCATTTTTAAATTACTGAAATCATCTGTGATATACACCATACATGCAAAAACTACATCCCAATACATGATTAAGAGCGTTTAGACTCTCTTCCCTCTGCTGATACAACAGGCTTCACTTTTTGGAGAATCTGGAACGCTGCTTTGATGTCATGCATTAATGTTGAACAATCTGAACTAACTCTCAGTTTCCATTACAATTAAGTGGTTTCTGAAAGAGTTCAAGTCAAAGTTCTGTGCAAGCTCTTCATCAAATTTGGCAAAACTCCTTTCTGGACTTTGATTTAGGTGGGCAGGACAGAAAGTCGCTGAGCTGACTTTTTGAGGAGACAGAAACCTAAAAGGTGTTTTTCTAGATACAACGCAGGTATGCTTCATATTACAGATGTGAATGTGGCAGTAATAATAAAGAAGACTAAAATGGTGTCCACAAGCTGTTGCTCATGTAATGTAGATTTATACTGCCAGTGACCCCGACAGATCAGGTCTCATTCGGACAGTGGATCATTCTCAGCACTTCAGTGACACAAATATAACATAAATTGTGTGTGTTGTGCTTCTATGAGTGGACAAGACACAGCAGTGCTGCTGGCGTTTTAAACACCTTAGTGTCATGCTGGATGATGATGGCTGGACATTTTGGTTTGGAGACATTTCTATCCAGCAGTGACACTGAAATGTTTAAAAACTCCTGCAACACTGCTGCCTGGCAGCAGACAGCATCCTGTTAGCACTGATGAAGGATTAGAGTGCTGAGAATGATCCACCAACTAAACAGTCCCCTGATCTGTGATGGTCCTGTAATTATTCCTGTAGTACTCTTTGATTAATTAAAAAGTAGAATTACAAAGTGCTTTTATATGGTAAGTGAAACTGATCTGATGGGCATTGCGTGTAGAAACATGGAGGTGTACCCAACAAAGTGATCAGTGAGTGTATAAAAACAAGGTCAGAATACACCACTACAAAGTATGCCCTTTTGTAAAAGCTGTCACCAATCATAAGCTGGAACCATCTGCAACACGAAAATATTAACAAAGCTACCTTTCACAAACCTGACTCTGCCTGTCCCTCCCTGATCTCTGGCCTGTCCTGAAATTTGGAAACTCAAACACTTCCTGCTGGTTAGTCAGGCTCTTGCTGCCTACAGGTGTGCAATACTCTCCAGGAGTGGGGGCAACCTGATCACTCAAATACCTCTTCAGCCTGGGTGTGCTGAGCCATGCAATATTGGCATGCATACCTGACTTTAAATGACAAAGTAGAGGAATATAGCAGCAAACAAGGGCTGTGGCAGTACACATGATTTTACATTTATTATATAACTGACAGTCAGTGCACTGTATCTCGAATCATCATCATCATTTTGCACCAAGTGATTAAAACTTTTTGATGTAGACAAATGACATTTGTTTAAGTTAAGCTGCATAAAGCCGTAACGTTCAACTATTAAACACACAAGTGTTATAGTTTATGTGCTAAAAACTTAAAAGCATGGGTGAATATCCTCCAAATGCAGCCATTTTCACCAGTAATGGTAATATCACCATCTCCAGGGCTTTATTGTATATTATATTCCAGTTTCAATAAGCACCTCTAAAAGACAAGAGCTCAAAAACAGGATAACTTTCATAAAATCTACAACCTGCACCATTTATAACCTGCAGTGAAATAGCCGACGTCTAAGCATCCCAGCTTAAGTGTTTTAACAGTCAGGTCCTGCTTTTTTTTCAGTTTAGCATGCCTTTAGCTTGGTCATATATTTTCTGGGGAAAAAAAATCCAATATCACATATATGTGATCAGCAAAAGGACTAGCTGTTAATTTGAAAGGCATTTCAAATTAGGACTTGAATGTACACCTGGTCAGAGGTATACAAAAATATGGAAAATTCTAAAAGGTTCACCAAACTCCACTGTATGGCCCAGTGCTGTGTCTAACTTCATATGCTAATGTTGAGCAGAGCAGCATAATATAAAGATTTACATTGAGAATAGACCTAGATTTCAGGCTCACCGCAGTACTGAGCCTATCACATTTGGATTTAATAAGAGTAGGAAAGCAGAGCAGCTCAAGGCATAACTACAAGCCCTGCTTATTAAGTATGTCAAACGTCATTTCTCTATGTTGATTAATCAAGCAGGTAGAGTGTGGAAATACTCACCATCTTATCATTTTCTGAAGGCAGTTCAAAAACACATCTGAGCTTGGAGTCCATAAGGTCTTCTGGTTTAGCATCTTTCCACTGTGGAGGTGTAAAGAAAATATTAGTTAAGTGAGACGTGTGCTTATTTCTACATAAATAAATCATTTTAACAGTCTCAGTATGCACTACAGTTGTTGCTAAGCCAAGCAGGACCTGAACTTCAAGAGAGAGAGCCTTTTTGGCATGAGGAATGAAGGGCTGGCCTCCCTATTTGTAAAACAAATGGCTTTGCTTGACTGAGTTGTTTCCTAATGGTCAGTTCCTCAACTGCTCCTCTGGAGCAGTGCGATGGCCATAGCTAAATTAATCAAGTACAATTTTATACTGCCCCCTCCTGGTTACAACTACAGACGCATCAGTTTGAGAAATGCTGTACACTAATGTGTGTAACCTTTTAAAACAATTGAACCAGAACACAGACAAGGGTATTGTGGGCAACGGACATGCATTGAAAAATTATTACAAATGCAGGCAAATAATTTAACAAAATGCTTACCACTGCTTCCAAATCGGTTATGTTGGGTGGAGCATAAATGGTTTGCACCATAAATTTATGCTTACTTTTTTCATTTGGATCGTAGTCAAAAGGCTGGAGCATTACTGGAGAAAGACAAGACAAAATAACAATGAGACAGAATATAGTCCATGTCACGTAGAGTATTTTATGTGCTTACATTTTTATTTACACACACTACTGTTCTAGGTTCATAATGTCAAGAGTAGTATAACAGTGTATTAACATAAACCAGAGAGAACCACAATTCAGTTGGAGTCCATCTAAGCTCCAAAAATCCCCCCAACAAATGTATCATGCTCACAAAATGATAAGGGGATAATTAATTATGGGATATTTCATTTTGAAGTATCCCCTAATTTTTGTGAGCAGTATATTTGGTTATTTCCCTGTTTGTAGAATTTACAGGAAGGAAACTATCTAAAACTACGCTGTCCCACCAGCTGGTTTAATTCAGCTAAAGTTAGTCAGTTTCAGTGTTTCATCTGCTATTAAAACTCATCTTTGGCAATCAATTGTGTGAGATTTTAAAACCTGTACAATCGGTGGGTCAGAATCTGGTTCTTGTTTAGCCACTCATGTTCTTTTTCTGTCCCACTTTACATATCCCTATATCTGCCCTTTGTATTCTGCACATCTGGGTATTCACTGTCAAATTGGTTTTCTGTTACGTTAGTCTAGGTAAAATTTATTAGGCCATTTTAGTTTTAAAGATTTACATGTGATGGCAAATTTGTTTGTTTTTCTGTAATAAATAAACTTGCACATGGCTAATGGAACATGAAAATAAGTAAATTTACACATGGGCTATTGTTTATTGCTGAATATCAACAGCACTCAAATCAAAGTTATATAGTGCAGGTTTTATAAATTTTATAAATTAGAAGTAGACAAAACTGACACTAAGAAACTTTGATAGACAAGGTCAAATGTATCCCCTTTTATGGTACTTTAAAATTTAGTAAAAGTTTAATAAATGCCATTTGCAATTGTCTCACCAGAGATAGTAATTGATGCACCAGGATCGATAGAGCCACTGTTAGGTCGCACACAGTAGCGACGTGGTGCGGTCGTCTTCACTTTGAAGCATACTTTTCTGTCTGAGGGGTTTTTGAGTTTAAGGTTAGTGGTCACCACATCTGTAAAGGGGCCTGTAACCAAAAATAATAAACAGATTTTATTAGAACAAAACGTTTCTCTGTTTCCCTAGCATTTAGATGTGCATTACACATTTTTCAAACCTCTAAATTACTGTACACTGAACCATACTCAGTTGCATGCAATAAACAAGAGAATAAATATGACCAACACTACCATATGGGCTACCTTAACACTATTATAAACACCACAACAAATACTCCAAGATGTTGACCTGGCCTCCAAATTCCTCAGAATCAAATTGATAATTTGTGGGACATGCTGGACAAACAAGTTTGATCCATGAAGGGTCCACCCTACAACTTAGGACAGAAAGAAACTATTGCTAATGTCTTGGTACCTGCCAAACATGGTCCAATGAGGGACAAAAAAACAGGCAACAAGGTGTAGGTGCTCAAGGTTCACTAACACGCAAGAGAAACTAATTCTATCCCAGCTCATCGGGACGGACACAGTAGCTAAACCAAAAGAAAACGATATTCCAGATTTACTTTATCTGTTAACATTTACTTAGTTTCTGTTTTTTTAACTATTACTACAAACTTATTTGACAGGATAACTTTGTTTAATTCTCACATATATTATCCAAGTCAACCAAGGAGGTTGGGTCCCTTTTGAGTCTTGGTCCTCCCAATGTTTATTGTTTATAACTTTTAGAGAGGTTTTTTGCCACTGTAGCCTTAGTCTTGCTCAATTTGTTACTGGCCTTAGATACTCGAACATACTCTAAAATTGTAAAGCTGTTTGGAGACAATGCTCCATTGTAATAAAACGCTACGTAAATAAATCTGACTTGACTTTATCAAAAAAAAAAAAAACATTAATCTCTGCTAATCCCTGCCCACCAGAGAATGGAACACCATCTGGTCCTCTGAGTCCCATATTATTTTCCATTACTTGGAGAGTTGGGTATGTGTACTTCGTTTATATGGTGGTAGATGATGGTACCATGGGTACCCATGATGGGAAGAAGACAAGCCAGTGGAGGTGTGATGCGCCGAGTTATGCTAAAGCTTGTTTCAAACCAGGAGGTTTTAAAAATGTTTTGTGTACATCTTCTGCATGAAACCATTGCAACAAACAACAGATAACAGATTGTTTGGCAATATTGCTGTCTCTTGTTTAGTTTCATGGATGCATTTTTAAGGGTTTCAGTTTTTTTGCAGGATACATTCTAGTATGTATAAAACAGCTAAAAAATTTTGAATTCTTATGCATATGCCATCTGGGGAAGTCTGTACAATGTGTCAGTTTGCATCCTGTCATTAAAGCTTAGTCATGGTGTTAATAATTTATCAATTATCCACTGACATATCTTCAAGCTGTTACAATGCAAGGTGGGTTCAGTCAAACCCTGGCAAAACATCTTATTCTTTGATGGCCTGTGCAGTCCACAAAATTGCTTGTTAATGTCAGAGGTCTGGTCACTCGACAAGTTAGCCACAGTAACACAAATAAGACATTAAAAAAGTCCATACCAGGTACCACTCATGTCAAGACAAATAGCCAACAGACAAGTGAGGCTACAATTTACAAAGGCTGACCAAATTGGACAAAAAACACTGCCAGGTATGATGCTGCGGCTGTCGGATGGTAGAGTAACGATTTAACGTATACAACATGAAAGCGCTGTACCAACCAGTCTTGAATCTACTGTTAGTGATGGCAGTGGCGTTGGAATCATTGAAAACCAAATATGGGCAACGTTTAAACACCACATCCTACTTAAGTAGTGCTGCTGATATTTTTCACATCATGAATGTGCAGGCGACCAATCTACACCAGCTGTGTAATGATTATAATGTTACTATGGACAAAAATCTGTGGATTGTTTCCAGCATGTTGTTGAATCTCTCCCACAAATAATTAAGGCAGGTCCATGATGTACCTAATGAAGACACCAATGAGTGTCGCTGTCAAGCTGTTTGTAGTTCAATGACAAATGCTGGTATGCTTTAGCATTGAATAATTAGCAAAGCCTTTATTACACTGCCTAGACAAAATTTACATGAATTTTACCTTGTTCGCTCTGGCATGACTTCAATAACCTTGTGAAACATCACAAGATTTATTTCCATCCTCAGTTCCAATCATTTTTGGCCCGAAATCTTGCATTGATGAGGTGTTCTCTAGCATATTCCAAGAGCTTTTTAAAAAGGTCAAGTTCAAGACTCTGTTGTGGTTCATGCATGCGTGGAAATTATTACTTATACTCCCACAACCACTTTCACAATCTGAACAACATGAACCCTGGCTTTACCATCTTTGAATATGCTGTTTCTAACATGAAAGACAAAAATTAATTGACGTAATAACCTGGTCATTCATGTACTTCAATTTATTTCCACTTAATGTTGCTGAGTCTGAACCTGACCAACTGACTCTTTCACCGATCATAACGTTGCTTTCAGAGGCTCTGTAGTAGCTCTGTAGTTACCTCCAATGTAACTGTATCTGAAACATTTCTGCTATGCAGATGATACACAGCTGTACATATCAGCCGATCCAAATGACGGCCTTGAAATCAGTAAAATAGAGAATTGTGTTAAGGAAGTACAAAATTGGATGTCGTGTCATTTCCTTTTACTTAACTCAGATAAAACTGAGGTTTTATTAGTCGCACCAAAGACTGTGAAAGACCAGTCGGCTGCATCTATTCTAAACCTAGATGGATGTTTGGTAACGCCAAGTCCAACTGTAAACAACTTAGGTGTTACGTTTGATTCAGATCTACCCATTAACACAAATTGCTTTCTTTCAGTTACGTAATATTGCTAAACTTATAAATAGTATTTCCTTTCAAGATGCCGAGAAACTAGTTCATGCATTTATAACTTCGAGATTGGATTACTGTAACACTTTACTCGTTGGACGTTCCAGTAAATCTCTAAATAAACTTCAGCTAGTGCAGAATGCAGCAGCTCGAGTGCTAACAACAAAATTTGATCATATCAGTCGTCTCTACACTGTTTACCAGTTAAATTTCGCATTGATTATAAAATACGGTCTGGCCCCACATTATCTGAGTGAACTCTTACAATCCAGCTCGTCTACTTCGTTTACAAGGTGTAGGACTCCTTTCTGTACCTAGAATTAAAAAAAGTAACAGCAGAGGAAAAGCTCTCTCATACTTGGCCTCCCAGCTATGGGATAACCTTCCCACTTTAGTTAGAGACTCAGACACTCTTCAAATATTTAAGACTAGGTTAAAAACATTCTTATTTACTCAGGCTTTTAGTTAGATATAGACTATCACGCATGGCTCAGGTTGGCTCTTGCCTCTTGGCTGTGTTAATTTCTGTTAACTTCTCTCACTTTAGCTAAGCTCTAGTTAATGCTGCCGGAGTTTCAGGCTGCACATGGCATCAGTGATTGATAATAGACTCTGTACTCCTCACCCATCAATAACTACATTTCCTCTTTTCTCTCCGAAGAGATGTTCTGGTACCAGTTCCAGCACCACATACTTCCATCACTCTACTGGTCTTCATCGGCAGAAACCAGTCCCGCCAGAGTGCAGTAACTCCCTCCATCATTTAGTTGCCAAGAGACAATGTGCCCCCAATGACCTCTCACTGGAAGGAATGATTTTAAAATCTATTTTGTTTTCAAATCTATTTTGTTACTTAGTTTATTACCAACTTAAATATTAATACTAATTTAAATTGTATTACTCACTTAATTTTACTATTATTTTAATAAACTTAAGTATTTACCTAATTCACATCTATACCACCCATGGAGGATGGGTCCCTTTTTGAGTCCTCCCAAGGTTTCTTCTTTCTACTTTCAGGGAGTTTTTCCTTTCCACTGTCGCCCTAGGCTTGATCAACTTGAGATTGGCCTTTTAAGAGATAGAAGAGATTGTAAATCTGCTTTGAGACGATGCTTCATTGTAAAAAAGCGCTATATAAATACATTTTGATTGATTGACACTAACAAATAGTTCTTATAGCTACACTGTTCTGTGAATCCAGTTAATTCTTATTGCAATGTGCACGTGGAAATGCTCTTAGTCTTATCACTTTTCTAGCATTTTTGTTATATTACATTCACAGATATTTAGGAGTCCTTCTGACCACAGTCTTACAACAATCTGACAGTTCATCTCTATACTCGATTCCTGTCATTTCAGCTGCCTTCTTCATTTTATTCAATGCTTGATTCAGGCAAGTAAATGGACCAGTCAGGAACACAGTAACTTTTCCATGGCCACAGGATGTGTGTTCTGAAATGACTGTTTAAGAAAAAAGAAACTACTCACAGCAAAATATTCAACACTGGAGTAATTATTTATGAAAAGGCTAAAAAATTGATTTGATCACTTAAAACCAAACTGCAATCTTTTCTGCCAGGAAGTGTACTTTTTACATTACATACCCACACACACACACGCATGTGACTCACTTCCCAAGTGTGCATATGTGTGATAACCACTTTTAACATGCTACATCAATTATATTTTGTCTCACTATATTAGAACTATGATAAACAAGTCCAATTTTTGCACCTCAATTGTTGCTAAGCAGAACTCACTACAGGTACTACACTGCCTATAATGATCCAGCATCTTTCCTAAAACTCGAGCAGCTACCGATTTCAGTCAGAGCCAGGTTTTTAAAGATTTTCTCAGAGAGTTATAGACATATGCAAATATCAAACAGAAAGTCATTGAACAACTCATCGCAATATGTTTAGTCAATGCAACTCTCTAATGTTCGTTTGTTCTTAATTTCTCATCCATGGCACACTAACACCCACTCACAGATTGACAAGCTATTTTTATGTGCAGTTGCACCCCTAGCTTTGCATCACTCATTCATGCAGCATTTACACCTTACACTCAGTGTTGTTCAGAGCACTGTGTGCATACAGTAGTTCCTCCATAGCAAGGTATGGTGTGTGCGCAAGAGTAAGAATCGCGTTTTAAAAGCACTTCACACTAACAATATGCAGCTTTTTGGCTAAATCAATTGTTTTCGTTTGACGTCATATTTAAGCTGTTGAAGTTAAACATAGTAAGGACGGTTAAACAACGCAGACTACACACTTTCTAAAACCGAAATCATTAAGCTACATTGATATTCAAGATGGCACTATATTGCCTCAAGTGTAATAGCCGCTGACTGTAACTTCCAGTGGGAGCAAACACTTGGGGAAGACTTTACTGCCGTTGTTTTACATAATGAAATCAGAACCCTGAAATCAAAATGTACTTAGCAAACAAATTGCTTTCTAATCTTCTACCTGCGTTTCCTCGTCTGTCTTGTATGCAGCCAACTAGCGAATCACGTTTGCTAGCGTGGCAAGTGGAAGGACAGGACAATCAGGACCATTAGCCTTAACTTACATGAGCTCGACCACATAGCACTAGGCTTTATACATTACACTACACCGCAAGAAACGGTGCATTAGTGTGGCAGCTACTTTTTCCACCTGCACTAGTTGAAAGAGGTTCAATTCAGATAAGCTGCCATGCTGTCAGCTATGCTCGAGCTATATCAAACTGCTTAACTAATACACAGCTTTTTATTAGAGGCCTACAAATTCTGGTCTCTTCCTTCAAAATGGCGGCAGTGCATTAAGGATATAAACGCGTGTTAAACTACATTTATCATCCCTGCTCTTACACTGGTAGCTTGTTACTTAACTTAGTATGGTTAGCTACAAACCTGACTAACGTTAGCTAGCTAAATAATGCGTTTACAAACAGCTGACGCCATCAGCACAATATACATCTTTAATCTTTACCTTTGAATTTCAGGTCAGCCGGTGGGTCGAGGATTAATACTTGCTCTTGTTTGGACATGTCTTGGTGTTAGAGAAATAAAGATGTCCCGTGTTAAAAGCCGGTGTGTGTCAGGGCTAGCTAACTAAGCTAAGCTAACTGAATATTCACTAATACACCACTCAATCTCACTGAGTCACACACAATCCACAAGCGCGCGCACGGACACAGGCACGAGTGCGACACGGGCAACGCGCATTGCGCTGCGCGTCCCCGTCACATACTATGGTATACGTTCGACTGCTAGTCTGCTAAGTACATTGGTAATAAGAGTTTAGGGACCGCAGATAAAATGGGATGTTTTGTTGATTTTTTTTTTCATGTGCAGGTTTTCTTTTTATATCTCAATCACACCTGCACTTTGTAATTAATACATTTGTGCAGTGTGGACACCTTACCACGAATTATCCAGGTTTCAGAACTGAATTGTTGATAACTCTTACAGTACGTAGTGGGCAAAAGTCTTAGGTCACCGTTAGATTCGATATACCATTGTTTAAGGAAATGTATAATGACCATACATATTTATTTTTCAGCATATTTATTGGAATGCAACCAAAACAATAGAAATGTGTATAACGTAATCAGTTTCTGTTGGCTACAGTAAAAGCAAGAACGTTTTTCAGAAAGGGAACAATAATATGCTAAAGCTCATAAATAATATTAAGATCATTGAAAAAGAGTATCATGGAGTGGTTAATCCAATTTAGCATCCAGTTGTCGACAATATGTTATACATTGTCATTATACCATTGCTGAAGCAACAAATCAGATAATGGCCAGAAAATTTGCAAATTACGTTATGCCTTATTTAAGTCATGGGCCAAATTTAGAGTGAACAATCAACTTAACATGTCTTGTAAACATGTGAGGAAACTGGAGCATCCAGAATAAACTCGTGCAGATGCTGGGAGGGCATGCAAACTCCAAACAAATCTGGGGTCAGGGTTTTTCCAGGTATCTCAGAGATGTGTGGTGACAGCAATGATCACAGCACCACCATGCTGCCCATGGCCATCATTTGCCAGTAACTTGAATAAAGTGAAGGAAAAATGGTGGCGCTCCAGGACCACAGTGCAACACAATACAAACATATAGTACACTGTAAAGGAACAGTCCTAGGTTTTAGCTCTACCTGTCCTGGTCGGGATAGAGAGGTGCTCTGGAGCCCATTTCTGGAATACACAGCACACAGTTTAGTGTGTATAAAGAACTTGGTGCTGTGTCTGTGTTAGGGGTACCATAGGTACCACTGGGACTTAAACACAATTATCTGTAGTGGTGAGTATGTGTTTTTATGGCTGTGACTTTCGAGCTCATGTACACATAAGCAAACAACTTGCAATTTCTCAAACAAGATATCACAATACAATACATACAGAGGACAGTAATACAGTATACTCATGTGACAGGACACTCAAGTACATTAACGGTAACAGAAGTATAATGGGATCTACAGTCTGTTACTATGAATGAAAAATTTTGATGAAATGCATGCATTTTTATCAAATATAATCCCCCTTTTTCCATAAAGAAACACTCATGAACATGAGGAGCAATGAACTCCACACATGTACAAAAATACATTTTGCAGATTTAGCAGAAGACAATTTAGCAGATTCCCTTATCTGGAGTCACTTGCAATTGAAACAAGATACAATCCAAGCAGCCGATAGTTAAGGGCTTTACTCAAGTTTCTAAACCAAATCCTCAACCTCATGGTTAACAGTTACTAACCAGTGCACTACCCCTTGTGCAAAATCTGATAATTCATGTTATCCCAGCATGATTTCACAATATTCCAAAGGGCATTGTGTGATGCTACTGAATCCCTGGATTTATCTGTCTTTAAGTGCTTGCAAAAATGCTCGATGGGCTGGAACATATAAAAATGAATATGCTCTGAAATGTATGTTTTTATTTTAAGATATTTTATTCTCTCAAATTACTGATAGTGAAGATAAGGAAGTGCAGCCACACAGCATATATTGTTTATTTACAAACTTAAACCTGCAAGTAGGTACTTTTTAAATATACAATCATTGCAGCCCTTCTGCTTTTTGTGGTCTGTTTTAATTTGTAGATGGTATAAAATATATAAGGAGTCAGTATCTGTATATCAACAAAGTGTAAGATTGTTATAGGTGTACAACATACAGTAATACAGCAATATGTTGTGACTATGCGAGCGATCTTTCTTAATGTTCTCATTAAAACCTTTCTATCGCCTGCATTTACATAAGAGTGAGGATTCCCATAGGACAAAAGATAACAGGAGTATCTTGTCATACAGGTTTAATATAAAGACAACAATAGGGAAAGTGTTATGAGCAGATGTATTTGCAATATCTAATAGTTATGCACAGTTGGATATTACTTTTGCTTGCTCTGACGTTTAAACTCAGTAAATTGGGGTATTAACTATTGCAAGTGTTGTGGCTATTTACCAACAATGCAATGGGCTAAGAATTAATTGCAATACTGGAGATTTTTTCAAATCAAGCACTTCTGTAAGTTAACTTGTATCGCTTGCATCATAGTTTTGACCAGTAGTATCTGTACTTTGACGTTTGTGTATGAGTGTGTGAGGAAGTTTGCCCTTTAATCATCCAGAAATTGTGTACACATCAAACGTATGCGGGGTCAATAAAATTCCCTTTTTTAGTGTGCAACCCAAAATCAGAAAAAGTTGGGATTCTATGGAAAATATCATAATTATAAAAAATGCAGTGCTCCTTACATGCCTTTGACATGGCAGGAAACCACCAATGGATCACCTCAATATTGTTGAACAGTCAGACAGCACTGCGGATCCACAAGCAGGAGTTAAAGCAGAAGATGTCTGTCATTCATGTGAAAGCTTATTACCTTATCTGCTGTGTGTTTGCTGACTGTTCTAACTCTGCTACTTATTTGTAACCAATTGTAAATAGTGTCTGTACATACATATCATATTGTCCAATAATAGATCACGTTGAATGATTTCCTATTAGTACATTTGTCCTTTATTGCTCGGGTTTATAATGATTTACACAGCTAAAAAAAAAAAGTGAAAACTTAAACAATACAATGTGACTCCATGTGTTCCCTTTATTTATTTATTTTTGAGCAGTATAGTAATATACATTTGCCCTGATGCTGAACTGATGATAGCAAAAATACTTAGATGCAGTACATGGTGAATGTCAAAGTGTTTACATTTTATTCATTTTTAGCCGTTGTTTTCGTTTGTTTGTAGTGTATGTAGTTATAATGCGCTGTATTGATGTATATTAATTTCCGGTTTAGTTTCAGACTCGTTTACAAAACGTCATCAATCCTCCATAGTGCACTACATAGTGAATAAAAATTGATTTGGAACAAAAGGAAAACGTGTGGCTGAAAAACAGTGCGCATGCGCGATCTAGATACGGGTAGTGACAGAGCTCGGTGTTCTCCTAACTCCTTTCTCAGTTAAATTGTGCTGCAGAGATTATCTTAGCCTAGCCTAGTTTAGCCTAGCTTAGCTTCCACCCCTCCAGTTGTTGTCGCCTGATCGGCACAGACCACTTTTAAATGTAGGACCCGGACAAGATGGCGGGTAGGTTCGAGTCTGTTTTAGTTACAGGACTAAACTGACACGTTGGTGCTTTTTAAAACCAGCTCCGCTGGAGTTTATTTGAAGTAGCTTTAGCCTTAGCTCCCTGACTGCCTGCCTTGTTCCTTTGGAAAGAAGATAGACGCTAGGCTGACTCACGTTAGCTAGCTAGCCGAGTTTATTTGTAGCTGTAATAGTCAGCACTGAACTGCTTTTATCTGTTTATCACAGATATCTCGCTGCTTCAAGACGACTCTCAGGAGGAGATAGACGGATGTAAGTTTTCTGCTGTGTTTCAGTGTGAAGCTCCTGCTTGGAGCTAGTTGTCAGTGGGTATCGTCGGGACTGATGGCTGAGCCTTGTTGCCGCCGCTGTTTCATTAACTCGCTAGTTAGCTTCAACTGTGCTGTGCAAACTTTGCTCCTGTCTCCAGTAACGGACGCTTATAGCCACTTTCCTGCATTGCTCTTCTCAATCCAGTTTCTTGTTTCACTTTGTCTGTGAAACTGAAGTTAAAGTCTGCTTCTTTAACTTAAGTTTCTGCTTTATCTATGTTGATCTGTAATGCTAAACGGGGTTGGACGTATGACCATACGATACTGTGACTTATTAACGTCATGAACTTTTGCAACACTAATCAACTCCGTTAATACTCATAGTAACAGTAAAATTTAATGTGTAAAGGCTGCT
>JAUZST010047200.1:0-25505 GCA_034779995.1 Parotocinclus haroldoi | reverse complement strand
TACCAAGCATCTAATATGTACGGTTTGAATAAAAAAATTTTATCCAACTGCACGACATCAGCTAAAAAGCTGTGAAAAGTGTTTTCTGCATTTTAGGCCCTAATTTTTCAGTAACAAATATACTGTTTATAAAAATGTGTGTATTTCTACATTAAAATGAACGAAGATGCATTTGATAGTGTTTAGTTAAACACGATAATCAGTTATCAATCTTTTATTTTAATTGTGTGTTCATTGTGTCTTTCCCCTGTTGGAGATTTGACTTCGGTGCCACCTCTTATATATACTTCATTTGGAATATCCCCTAATTTTTGTGGGAAGTGTAGCACAGAGTAAAACACAAAGTCTTCAGATAACAGGTAACAAAAAAGTAATATATACAGTGGGTACAGAAAGTATTCAGACCCCTTAAATTTATCACTTTTTTGTTTCATTCACTCAGCACCCCATCTTGACAGAAAAAAACAGACGTAGGCATTTTTGTTAACGTATTAAAAAAGAAAAACTGAAATATCTCATGGTCATAAGTATTCAGACCCTTTGCTAAGTGTACATTAATGGGAAATGAAATTAACTTTTTTGCTTTTAGGAAATGGCTGCAATGAAACAAAGAGTGGAAATTGTAAAGGGGTCTGAATGCTTTCTGTACTCAACTGTAAATTGAAAAAATGCCTTAGCTACGTTTGATTTCTAACATTTTCTAGGGATGCCAATATTTGTGGCACATGTGGCTTTGTTTAAAACAATCCTTATTTAATGTTTTTTATCATGCCCTTTTTATTTCCCAAAAGGTGAATTCCTTACAGACATTTTTCCCATCATTACCATGTGTGATGAAAATCAAATTCAGCTGTTTCAGATGTCAAATTCACACCATATCCTCAGTATTTTTGTACCTAAATACTGATAAACTGTCACACAAACATGAGCATCATATTTTGATTTGTGTTCTCTCTGACAAGTGTGCAGTTGGTTTCATAAAATGTAAAACCCACAACACAGAAATGGCCCTGAACATGAAGTAAGTTAAGAAAGCAAAGCTGTAAGAAGTGTATCCACCCCTTGACTTAACTTTAGGGTGTACCTGCTGTAAATTGAGTTTGAGATTGGCTCCCACCCTAATAATTAACCTTCTCCGGTCCAGTCACAATGGTGGTGTTAAAAGGGTCAGTCTATGGTACATAGCTCAGTTTCAGTGTCTCACCTTAGCATCAGTTTGTTTCTGTCTGTCTTTCTGTCTGTATGAGCAGAGTCATGAGCCAGTCAAAAGCAAGCAGCATTTCTCCATCCGGAAGTGATGAGGATCAGAATCTCAGTGAACCAGATGAGATAAACAATGTAATATCTCAGGAATCTGTCCTCAAGGAAGAATATAGCCACACTTCAGCCATGCAATGCCTGGAGGAGGTAGGGTACATTGCTTTAACAGCACCTATGAAAGACTAGATTTTAATCTGTGCGGTCCACACAGGTAGACAGAGTATACCTTTTGCTCTAAGATATCTGACTGCTGCAGCAGTGAAAGCACAATAGAGCAAACTGCTAGGACTGTAGGATTAGAAGGCAATTGAAAAATAACCCAATGTAAGGAAACCTCCAAAAAATGGCATACTTAAACCCATTATCAATAAATGTTTACATCACTGCACAACGCTTTACTCATTATCAACACAGAGTGAAATAATGATCTCAAGCACAGCAAAGCAAAATTGTTTCTTGTGATATCTTTTGTGCCCACAAGAGGTCATAAAATCACAATGTATGTTCTCAATTCACTCTTCATGGCTGTTTGTCCATTCCACTATTTTATTAAATTCTGTCCATGTTTTTTTTTTAACTTGTTATCTTCACGTTACTGGGAGACTGGGTGTTTAATCTGGGTGCCAAATTTCCATTGGCTTTACAGTTGCAAATATGCTGAACTGGATTATATGTAATTCATTTGCAGAATAGCAACGTGATTCTGAAGAGATTTATTAGTTTAATAACGTGAAAACAAGATAAGTGAAACAAAAAAGAAATCGTTTACAGTATATGAGGCCAGGGGGTTTAATTCTGATTTTCAACGGAGGGCCAATTCATAAACAAATGAGCAGTTAATTAATAACCAAATGTACTGATCTTAGGCTATTCTGCATACCATCCAATGCTACTTGGATAAAGCTTCCAATAGAACCATATAAAAGTGCTAGTCTCAGGTCAAAATTTATTTACTAGGGTTTATTAAAAATGTTTAAAAATATTTCTACAACATTGTTCAAAATGTTATTTACAGAAGTAAAATAAAAAGACATTTCAGCACTGCCAGTAAAACAAAATAATGTGTTTATCTGGTTAAGGCATTGATTAGTAAATAGATTAGTAATTAAAAGTGGCCATTACATTATTCTGTATTTGTACATCAATATTATTATCATTTTGTATAAAAATAAGTTTCAAAAATCTGAAAACCAGTAAGATTTTCTAAAAAGTCAAATAGTTTGATTAAATGTGTTCATAGAAGTAAAGCTTTTCTATTAGAGTCGATTCAAATCGATTTTTTGTGTCCGATATGTTAGGGTTCCATTCTTCCCATTATAAGCAAAATAAATATAAAAGGAAGAATTTTCTTTCTCGTTTCTGTGTTTTCTGTAACACTGGAATATCCAATAAATTCAAGAGAACAACAGGAAAAGCATCAGTTATTTGCAGTATTATCTTATAATATGCATCCCAAATCACTTCAACTCTAGACATAAGGTGCTTGCATTCCAATTGCAGAAACATAAGGTTAAAGTCCCTGTACTCCCTCAGACTGTCCCCTCCTGTAGCTATGCCCTTATCGACTTATGGGGCATAGTTTTTCGGCCTTATCATCATCCGGACAGTTTTGAATGCTTGCCTGAAGCTGGTTAGGTAGTTCTCCTTGGAAATGTTATGCCATGTGCTCCAGAAGATGCCGTTCCGCTGTCCTTTATACTTCTTGTGGTAGTACTTGCCATTTAGGTTGGCTGACATACAGGCATTAAACCACCAGCCTGATCCGTAGTAATTACCACAGTTACCTGGTTGGTACAAGTCATTGTCCCTGTCCCATGTGGTGAAGAACATATGATCATGGTTGTAGTCCTGGTTAATGTGCAGGGCATTGCCAGCAGTCCCCGAGTATTCATCCAGGGACAGACGGTATTTGAGGAACTCGTTTGCTACATAAAACTGGTCATACTTTGCATACCCACGCAAACCATCAAGGTCCTCAAACTCGATACGTAGCATCATGTCCTTGGCCCTGGTGAGCAAATGGATCTTGTCATTGCCGAGCCAGAACTCTCCAAGCATGTCGCCAAAACCCTTCTTATATTCAGCCCAGGTGCGGTTGAAATTCACAGTGCCGTTTATTCGTTGCTGCACAACAGTCCATCCACCACCTTTGGATTCCATGTCACAAAAAACATCAAATGTGCCATTCCTGGGGATAGGGCTTATCTTAAAGATCCCGCTCTTCCTTGTTCCCATGGCACTGTAGTCTGAGCAGTCTCTAATTGCCATAATATCTAGAATGAGACAAAAAAAAATCAACTCCCTTTCAGAATAAGAAAAGGTTTGCCAATATTATGAGTCAATTCATACAGCAAGCTGTTCGTTATACGATGCTTGTAGCTAGCTGTGTTGTTTGGGTTTCTGAGATATACTTTAACATTCGTATTCCTACCTGATAATTATTATAATGTTTACTTTAGTCATAAATTTTATATTTTGTTATGTCACTTATAGAACATGTGCTTTTCTAGCAAGCAGGTGTAATCGGATTTCTGAACATAAAGTTGAACAACTGATGAAGCCTCTGAAAAACTGTATCGATTGTATCCATACAGTGGAGTATTTTGTGGTAAAAAAAATACATACACTCACTTGCCACTTTATCAGGTACACCTGTTCAACTGCTTAAAAATGCAAATATAGAATCAGCAACCCAATCCATTTAGTCATTTAAACATAGTCAAGACAAATTGCTGAAGTTCAAATCAAGGATCAGAATGGGAAGGAAAAGTGATTTGAGTGGCATAACTCTTGATGCTAGATGCTAGTGTGGGGATATTTTCTTGCCAAACTTGCCAAAGTTGGGCATTGTTTTAACACCACAGCCTACAGTGTTGGTGCTGACCATGTGCATTTTGTTATGATCACAGTATAACCATTTTCTGTTGGCTACTTCCCGAAGGATAGATAATACACCATCTTATGTTGTTATGTCCATATAGACTATAATATATCAGGAATGCACATAGAATTAAGACAGTTCTAAAGGCAAAAGGAGATCCAACCTGGTACTGGCAAGGTGTACCTATCTAATGAAGTGGTCAGTGAGTGTATCACATTATATGATACACCTACTATTTGTAGTACATAATAAATTGTGGTCTACAAAGTAGATTTAGGGTAAATTCCCCACTATGAAATTGCCTGACCATTAAATTATCTCTTGATAACTCTGGAAACAGGCAGCTTGTTGTTATTGTTGTTGTAAGTTGATGAGCTTAGTCATATTTCTGTTAACAAAAATAAAGCATTGTCGGAATAGTTAACTTCATGAAAACAGTAAAAATGAAATCTAAAATAAATGTATTGATAGATGATAATAGTGTAAGACTTACTTATTGGCCCCTGCTCCAAAGAGCATCCATTTAAGCAGTTGCCATTGAGTTTTTGGATCACTCCAGTGATGTTCTGTACCTTCTTGTCCACCATATGCTCAACCTCCTTCATGCTAATGTATTTGTTTTCATCCAGTCGTCCCTGTAGTTCATTCATCTGTTTGTGAGCACTCTTCAGGTTGTTGGACATGTTGGTAATGTTCACTTGCATCTCCTGGACTATGGTGTAGTCCGAACTGTCGTTCATCGATGATGTTGTTTTATGGCTGTTTTCCCCACTATCCCTTTGAAGGCTGCACCCTAGACAGGTGCTCCTCAGCTGTCTTACCATCTCCTTCAAGCTCTCTAACTCCTTCATAGTCCTCTCCAGCAACTGGAACTGCTTTGGCAGCTGAATGGTGAGAGGAGGAAGAATGATCTGGTAGGGGCACTCGTCCTCATTTACACAGTGGCTGGCAGGTTCCAGCTTTACCTGAGAGCAACTGTCAGGAGGTAATGCCTTCGTTATCATTTCAGGTGAACCACTGGCCTCTGAGCTGATAGACAGCAAAATGTACACGCACCCCAAAAGCAGCCTCATGATCCTGTTGCGCAGCGTGACCCAGTGTGCACTGAGGAAAGAGAGCAGAAGATCTGTGCCTGGTTGTGCTCGCAGGGTCATTAATATCAGTGCAGAGAGGAAGAGAGTGGAATAGTGGGTGGGGCAGCAGAATTGTGTAAGAATGAGAAAGAGCTACAACATTGTCGGTTCTGACAAGGAATGAGGCATGACCGACTTTTTTGGTTTCTATTTCTAGAGAACTAGGAGGCCATGGAAGCTCTCACAGTACCACCCCTTTGTAAAGATTGCGTACTGAAATGGTTTTAAATGTTGTTAACTTTTTGGGGCACTATGCCAACGTTTGTCTTATTTTACAGTGATGGAGAATTGTACTGAACAGCCTTGCAGAACTTGTTGCTTTCTGTGCGCTTCCACTTTTGGAGCCATATGTTGTTTACATGCATTGTGTAGTTGGTGTAATGCTGAGTTTGATGAGCTTAAGTTTAAGTTTAAATTTTAATAAAATTATTTTAGAGTGGTATATTAATCGTTTTGTAGCTGATTTATCCAAGTAATAACATATTTAAAGGATCCTTTTTAATGCTTGTATTTGACATACTTACATCTACTTGCACTATTATGAAATACCTCATGGCTTTCCATACAATTTATCAGATATTTGAATGGACAATAACTCCACTTCAAAGCCCATTTTCCACGTGAGCCTGACTTGCTGTGGAGCCCACATGAGCTGCCTCGTAATTCTTGCGCTAATGTAAAATGGTCCTTCTTAGGAATTTCTTCCCAAACCTTGAAAATAAGACAGTCTGCAATAGCTGCCATATAAGAAACATGACCAGCAAACCCTCCCTGACAGTGGTGGGTCTGATAAATTTCTGATATGTTAAGTATGTTTATTTTATGTCAGCTCTCATCCTCACTGTGATAGTAACCAAGTGGCAGAAATAAAATACGAACTTTTTGAATGTCTCAGAATAATTCAAAACTTTTCTATTCAGGTCATAAGGTGTGTTTTTCATTACTTCACAAACTATATTTTGCACCTAAATTACATCACTGAGACCCTAATTCTCAAACACAGTTCCTCTGATTTCTGGAATCTTTCTTTCCCATTGAAACCATATGCTGCCAGTAAACGTTCTTTTAAAAAAAATATGAGTTTTATGCTGGTTTTCTTTGGAAGATTAGGATAGAATTGAGTTTTGATTTGTAACTTCTTCCAGTGAAAACAATACCAGATGTTCTCCCTTAGTCTGCCATTTAATATGTAATACCTGCAGTGAAGATTTGGGGATTTCAGTTGTAAATTAGTTCAAGAAAACCAAATAATTCCAAATGGTTTCCTGTAATCAGATTCTAAGACCATTTGGCTGTCCTTTTATTATAATCCACACCCCAGTTTGAAAACACAACAAATATTTGTAAAATATAATAAACACAACTAGTTTAAGTACTCCTAAACCAATCCCAAAGGACGTATCTAGTACATACATTTATATATGAGTGATTTACATCTTTTGAAAACCTTTCCAGCTATTTTCAGGAGGCAAGATCAGTGGAGATGAAGTGGCCAAACTAAAGGCTAGCCTCAATCTGCTGAATGCCACTCTGAAAAGGTAAGAGCCATCTGAACGCATTACCATCTTTGCCAACAACTTGATCATTAAAGTAACTTGCCTTTAACATGGTCAGAATTCATCATTTCCCTGTCATTTCCCCTTTATCATAAAGAACATGTGTTCTGTAGTGGTTATACTTGTTTTTGATTAAATTGATTTGAAAACCTGCTGAAACACCTGCACTTTACTATCTTTACTACCTACACTTAAGTATTAAGTGGGTGTTCTACAAATTGATTTTGCATGCTTAAAAATATAAACAATGATAAATGATTATGGGATGGTAGTAAATAAGTGCCAGCTCATAAAAAACACTCATCTATAAGAGTATACAAATGCTTTCCTGTAGCTCTCAGGAGTCACAGTTGAGTCTGCTGCAAGAGGCAAAGCGCTATCGCACCAAGCTGGAGCATCAGCAGCAAGAGCTTGAGAAGGCAGAGCTGCTTCCAGAGGGTCATGACTCAGAAGTCAGTCACATGAGACAGCAAGTTTTGCAGTGTCACAACATGCTTCTAGAGGCTGAGGCGAGAGAATACCAGATGCAGTACACTCTCGAGTGGTAAGGGTGCTCTCTTCTAAATCATTGACTTGTTTAGTATTTTGATATTTTCCAAGCCATGATTAGCCAAGATTTAAAATAATTGGGCCACCATTAAATTTGTTGTATTATCAATGGTATAATGACCAAACATAATTTTGTGGACACAAACATTTCAAACTTTGATTCATCACTTCATAATACTCTTTTCCACTGATCTTGCACAATACTGTACTTCAGTAATAAATGTTGTGTTATTTTAGTGTAAAGACATCTTTTTCTGAAGAAAGTAGCAAACAAATTAACTGTGCCAAGTTTACTGTGGACAATTATTTTAAGGTGCACAGAAATGTGTCTTCATTGATGTTTCATTCATCTTGAGTTCCTTAGTATAAGGCATGGGACGTCAACAATCACAGTACCAGTTTCATGACATTTAGCTGTTATTTCAGAGCCTACATAACTTTTGTGATTAAACTTTAGTGACTGTAAGATTGTAATTCCAAAAGGTACACAGACCTGCAAATGACTGCATCTGACCTATTATTCCTAAGCATAAAGTCAATATTAACTACTGTTCAAGTCTTTTACATAAAGTTTACTATTCATTTTACTATTTCACTGTTTCAGCTTATTTGTCTTCTGTGAAAATAATCTAAATGCTAGGCATATAAAGGAAAGATTTGGGCACCTTAGTTGAAAAAAAGATTACATTGCTGTTTATTTATGGCGTATTAGAAATATTGGAAACAAAATTAAAACTTGTCATGTGTGGAAATTCGTCTTTCCAGTTCCTATGGTAATACTAGGTTCTTGTCCAGTCTGTGGAAAGGTTTTAAGCTGTATACAGTTTAAGAGACAATACATTATGTGACTTTTGAACACTGTTAGCTTTTTTTGCTTACAACAAACAGTCACTGACTCATATGTTTATCTAATTGATTACTACAAATAAAAGAAATCACAAACAATTGGAATGGGTTCTGGGTTTCACACACAGAGACCAGAATAGAGAAGACAGATGGTTTAAAAGAAGAGTAAATGAAGTGATTTATGTTCAGTTGAACTGATGCTTTACGACAACAATTTTCAGCTACCTATGAAGCAAGCTTGAGATCCCTTTCTAAGCAGTTTAACCACCTCACACCTGATCCACATGACCATAACACCTCACATGGGGCAATGACTCACGCAAATGATGCAAACGGATCACACCTTAGCGCCATCTTAACGATTCATGGGTCAAGGATCCAGGACCTCCACCTCTAAGGTGATAATTCCACTGTAGGCCAGGGACTGCCAGACATGCCTCTATGACACATTTGCCCACCGCTGGGCCTGTAGATCTTCCACACTCAACTATTGCAGAAGCTAGCATCCCAGTTTGTCGCATAAATACTGGTCCATAAATGCTGTGTGTGCTGAAAAATGCCAATTGGCGGCCCTGCCATGAGAGGCAGCACATGTGGTTGGAGGATGTCCTGCACATGTCACTGATCTGTCAGTATCCATTGTATCACAACTAGGGGCAGATTGTCATTTGCAGTGGCTCTCCAGAACAAAATGTCTTCAATTGCATTGTAGAGGCATGTTGAGGCGTCACTGTATGCCGAGTTTTGCAGGAACTATTGGGTCCAAAAAACACAAGCATAAGTGTTGACCCTCGTTCTTTAGTGCTTGGCTGGCATTTATTTATACCAACAGTAAACATCATGTTCTTAGCCTGTAAGCTAATAATAATTTGAATGAAAAGTTATGTGGAAAAAATACATATATTTTATATTTTGAGTATTGCTATGTTATCTTTGGCGAAAACGTGCCCTTGACTTGCGGTTGAAAGATTAAAATTTCACTTCTTAGATATTCCCTTGTTAAACCTTAATCCTATTTGGGCATAGACTAGAGTCTGTGATATTTCAAGGGTGTTGTGCCTATACTCAACAAGCCTGAGTTCCTGTTAGCAACTAATAGAGGATATGAAAATATAGATGATTACGCAAAGAAGAAGAAGAATATGAAAAAAACAGTAAATGATTCATTCTGGTAGCTTCCACTGCACAAAACACAATTAAGAAAAAGAACAGAAAGATTTCCAACAAAGCCACTTTACATTGCTTCCTACAGGAAATTTCCTGGGCCGCAAGTATTTGACCGTGCATTACTGTTTGCACAATAAACATCAGTCACAAGATACAAGAAACTAACATAATCTGATACAATATAAAGTATTTAGGATTTTATATATGTATATATATATATATAATTTTAAAAAATTCAAGGTGTACAAATTTTTATATGTGCCAAATTTGATGTATTTTATTAAAAGAAATATATAGCAAATAAACTATTGATTAAAAGTTGTATAAGTACTCCATACTTAAGTTTGTGAGATTGGGCTTTTAAAGATTTTATACAAATTTTTATTATCCATTCATCAATCCATTAGCGGGCCAGCTGGTGCCCACCGGCTCAAGGGCAGGAACAACCCCGGACAGTGTGCCAATGCATCGTAGTGCGCGCACACACACAGTCACTTACACGGTCACACACTAAGGGAGACTTTTAGAGACACCAATTAACCTAACACACATTTGTACACATGTAACCTAGTACACATGTACTGTGGAAGGAAACTGAAATAGGCCGCTCCACCCTGGAATTGAACCTGGGACCTTCTTGCTTTGAGGCAGTGGTGCTACCCACCGAGCCGTCGTGCTGCTTATTATTCAAATATAATATGATAAAATATAATATGATACATTTTATATGATAAGCATAACAAATGGCTGGAAATGTTAGGGGCTGAATGGAATTCTGTCTATATACAAAGTAAGGCATTTTAATATGTTACGGGTTACAAAAAATTGCTGAGACGTCTATATGCAAATGTTAGGACTGTGGAGTACTACAGTAGCACTGACAATAAGCAGTTAATACATTGCAATCCCTAGCAGTGTGAAACATTTTTAAGGAGGAGAAAGGATATTAGTTTTAACAGGTATTGTATAAGGACAAGGGTAAGAATCTGAAAGTATTCTGCTGTATGTCCACATAAATTGAGTTAAATAGTACAATCCCAATGGTATTGGCCAATTACAAAACAACTGTGTGCACATGACACCCAGATGTGCTTTATTCAACCGTTTCAAAGTACTTATGATCTATGAAAATCCTATTTAACAATTTCTAAATCATTTTTAGACTAAAACATAACCTAAAATGTTTATGTTTAAGATTAAGGCTTATGCTTATATATGAAGCACTTTTCACACATATACATTAAACGAAGAATTAGATAAACTTCAAATCCATATATGTAGATCATTCAACAACAAATATAAACAACAGCATAAAAATCTAATAAAAGACACAATACGTAAAAATACGTTTTAAAAGCTTTAACAAATAGAGGTCATAAAGGTCATAAAGGAGCAGTTAACCTTGTTGTTTATTTTCTTTATCTCTAGTCTTAAGGAGGAGAAGGTTTTCCTTGAAAAAGAGTTTATGAACCAACCAAAGTCTGCTGTAAGTAAACAGACATTTTACACAAGAATGAACAACATTATAAGATAGGATAAACACATAGCACCCATAGCTCTCTCTCTCTCTCTCTCTTTCTCTCTATCTGTCTTTATCTCTCTAATATGATATCTAATTCGTTGTTCTGTGTATTTGTGTTGTGTTACTGCTAAAACTAAAATAAACTGATATTGAGAAACTGATATAGAGCCTTCCTAGCTGAAACTACTAGTGATTATTTGAAAATAATAATTTCTCAATGCAAATAGCTAGAGGAAAAGCAACTCATGGCTCTGCAGGAGAGCTGTGAGCAGATGAAGATGGAGATTGTCAAGTGTAAGCAGGATATCAAAGCTTTAAGTGAGAACATGGAGGCTTGCCACCAACAGATACAGAGGGAACAACAGGAGTTGGAAGATAAAAAGAATATGATTGAGAGCAAAGAGGTAATCATCAACTACCAATCAGTCATTATGTCTGAAGCACAGCAAATGATTTTCAATATGTGCTCTGTCTTTATAACCAGGCCGAACTGGCTCAGCTGCTTCCTGTTCCTACACAGCTTGGTAAACGAAGTGAGAGAATAAATCATGAAAAGATGTAAGTATTATCAAAATAGCTAATCAAATGCACAAACAATTAATCCATCAGGTTATGTTTGCTACTTAGTCACTGATGACCCACTATATTTTTAAATGGAAATAAACAGCCAGCTTTCAAACGTCAAAGCAGAAAGGTGAGACAGTACGGAAAATGCATATATCTGATCCTTCAGATGGCACTGCATCAAGAACTATTATTGATCAATTGCAGATAGAACCACATGGGCAAGGGATTACTTGGGCAAAACTTTGTCAAGCACTACAATATGGAGTTACATTAACAACTGCCATTTAAAAGTTTTACTGCGTAAGGAAGGTGTCTTATGTTAACCATGTCCAGAAGTCGACTTCTCTGAGCTTGGAGGCATCTAGGATGGACCATTAAACACTGTAAATGTGTATTGTGGGCAGATAAATAAGTATCCCATGTCTTTTTTGAAAAAAAAAAATTAAACAAAAGGGAAAATTACATATCTTAATACCCCAGCAAGTAATGGGCAAGGGAGTTTATCTTTTAGGCTATATTTTGAACATGGCCACCAACTTGAAAGCTGCCATATTTTATCAAGGGTAATCAGGTTTTTCCAATAAGAACGTGGTCATGTAGCATATCAAAGAAGACCAGAATTGCCAAATTCTGTTATCAACACAGAAAGTTGCAACAACAACTGTGAACATTGCCTGTGATACACAGCTATTTAATGTGTTTAATGTCCCTGGTGCTGAACACAGAGCTAAAGGTACAGGATCCAGTCATTATGAACCAGCATGAGAATCTCTGGAGAAATTCTCAAGCCTACCTGACGTGGTGCTGAAGTCGGTGTTTGTTGTGGATTTTCTCAGCATAGACAAATTGTTTGAGATGATCTCAGAGATAAAGGTTGAGTGGTGTGAGTTTGGATGGTCTGTGCAGCCACTCCATAGGTGTATGACAGCCAATCCAAAGACCAGAGAATCAAATATCCAGCCACTGATGAACAAATGCTCAGGATTGTGGTGAGAAATGATGGGAACACAGTTCCCTGTAGCATTGTTAGGTAACGCTAAGCATTTAGGGTCTGGTCGATGAAAATTGGTCCGAATACACAGATGCCCCATATTCCACACCACACCATAACCTTCACATCGCTTATAACTTTGGTGTCTGCTAACCAGTGAGGGTTGTCTTCACTCCAGTACCTTACATTCTGGCGTTTGACCTCATCACTGACATAAAAATTGGCCTTGTCCCCGATTACTTGATAGTGTATTCAGATATGAAATTTTCCCTTTTGCTTCTGAAATAAAAGGGTTTCCTATGACCTTTGACTCACGGTGTATAGGAAAGACAGTGTGTTTTCCATACTGTCTCAACTTTTTCTGATTATATTATCATAACTTACTATGGTGCAAAAACAATGTACAGATGATGATTTGTTGAATTTATGTGAAGTCAAACATTCACACATACCTACGCTATAGGGATTTATTATTATTTATTAACTCCATACATTTTATGTTTTAATAAAGTTGATCTGCTAAGTAAATTAAGGTATGTGCTTTATTTCATGAATAAATCATTTAAAAGAACAGCTATGATCAGGTTGTATGTTCTGTAACATGTTTTCCGTAAACCCCTTGGTATTTGGTGGCACTGCCTTGAACATGAATTAAATACTAATGGGTTGCATTCCACAAGCTTCTCACAATACTTGTTTCACAAGTAGCTTTTTTACTGCACCACAGTATATCTCATCTGACTTCGATATTATTGCATTGTTTGTTTATTCTTCAGCTCATTGAGCTCATTCTGCTCTTTGTTCTGTTCTAAAATAATCATAAAACCATTGTATCTCTGTGTCTCATAACATGTGGTGTCAGGAAACATTTGATGAATGTGTGTATATATGTGTGTGTGTGTGTGTGTGTGTGTGTGTGTGTGTGTGTGTGTGTGTGTTTGAAACAGTAATATAGAAAAACATAAAGCTGTACTTGAGCAGCAACTGCAGGAACTGGTGGAGCTAAGGAAGAGCACACAGGCGTGCTGCAGACAGTTAGAAGAAGAGCGCAGGGCAATTATGAGGGACCTTGAGGATCGCAGGTCTCAACAGGTGGTGGCTCAGAGGGATAACAGCAGGCTGCTTAAAGAGCTGGAGATGGCCAGAGAGAAGGAGACTATACTTTTGGAACAGAGGTGTGAACCTTCTAATAGTTCAGTACATCTTTGAAATGCCTGTAAGCCTAGAATATCATGGGGAAATTATTGCATTGGGAAAGTAGGGATGTTTACAGTTATCTAAATGTATTATAGAAATTGCTGTTACAGTTAAAGTAACAGAGTCTGGATGGAATCCTGAAGAAACAAAACATATACCTGTACAGTGAAGGAGAAAATAAAAAATCTAACTTGGAAAAGTTTAAGTTTTAGCTTAAAATTTTAAGCTATGTTTAAATAAATTCATATAAATCTTTTAAAAATTATTTAAAGACACATTACTAAGAACCATTATAAAATGAAAAATGGGATCCAATTTTAGAAACTGTGTCAGCCTGTTCAGATATTACATTATTCTGGTGCAGCCCACTCATTAATTCTGGATTCCAGTTCCAATTTTAGCCTGCCCAGTCCAAATAATGTTATCATACTGACTGCATGATATCAGATATAACTGATGTTGTCTTTATTTTATCTATTATACTCAGAGGATTGTTGGATATCAGCTTGAACCAGACAATGACAGAAAGGAAGATGTTTCATGACATCATGCTCCAGAATGCTCGAGAAAAGGAAAGGCTGTTGCGTAGCTTAAAGAAGATGCAGCTACAGGTTAAAGTGTCTAAAGATGTTTTGCTCCACACTCAAGAACTCTACAACAAAACCAAGGCCCAGGTTAGTTATCTCTGCACAGATTTTTGGATTTTTTACCCCTCACAGGATGGTTAAACAACTGAGTGTAATTGATTGTGGAAATTGCAAAAAAGAACATTAACTTTGACTTTTATATCATAACATAAATCAACTCCTGCATTCTAGCACATTCCAAATAAAGTTAGTTTGCAGGCAAACAGATGATTGTTAACATGATTTGGTATAAAAATAGTATCTAGCCTTTGAGGAGCAAAAATAGGCAGATGATCCCCAGGTTGTTAACAAATGCACAAGAAAATTAAAATGATTAAAAACATTGTTTCTTAAAGAAATATTAGAAGGGATTTTCATGTCTCTCTACAGTGCATCATTAAATGATTCAAGGAACTGGGAGGAATTTCAGTGCATAAGGGGCAAACGTAAATGTAAACTGGTCACTGTCAGATGGTACTGCATCAAGAACTGTCATTCTTTATTAGCTGATATATAACCATGGGCAAATAAATAATTTGGCAAACATTTTTAAAACATTTTAATATGGTTACATTCATAATGAATCCTAAAACTTTACTATCAATGTCCAAAAGCGGCATCAGCTTCTGTGGGCTCTCAAGCATCTGGGAAGGACCATCACACAGTGGAAATGTGTATTGCGGTCAGACTAATGGACACAGCGTGCGTCAAACCAATTCCATCCAAATTGTTGTCAATAACAAGTCCATAATCTACGTTTTTTTTGTATGTGTAAAATCAAAAACATACTCACCATGATCCCTAGGTATTAATTAGTTTAATATTATCGTCAGCAAGTGATCCTTCAGTACTTAATGGCTGCAATTTGTCACTTTAAGATTAAGATGCAACATAAATGTATAAGCTTTGTTCACGCTTGAGCGCTCCCAGTAATTGGTAATTACCAGAAATTGTACGATGTCTAGACTCTGTAATTTTCTGTATCGGTTAAATCTTGATTTGGACTCTGGGGTGCATTGATGTTTCACATTTGTCATTAAATTACCAGTAAATTCCTGGGTAATGGAGCATGCATAAAAGCACTTCTTGTAAATGGGCTCTGATGAACACCTTGCATTGTCTTATTTCTGTCTTATTGATTTAGTGACTTGCGGAAAACGTTTCCTAATAATTTTAAACACTTTGAGCACTTCTTACTCAGCATTACAACTATGAAAAATCCTATTACAAAACAACATGTTCTGGTTATATTAATGAAGGCTTGATAATTCGAGAAAAACCAAAGGGAAGTGATACTTGTGTGCGTGAGAGTCACATATGTGCCTAACAAAGAAGGAAGTTTAATTCTGAGAAATGGCTTTTTAGGCAGTATCATAATTTTAATGGAAAAAGCTATGTAGTTACTTATAGTAATTGGGGGCTTATTTGACTTGAGTGTTCTTAGGAGAATCATCTAGTCTGTCCCCATGGTATTCTGAGTACAACATTGCCACGATTGCCACACTCTGATGATTGACAGTGCTCAATACAGTGTGAAAACATTTTGAAAGAGCGAAAATTCAGACAGCCAAAGTCATATTTCCATTATTATTTATGCTAAGTCCATAACTCCATTTATGGAGTCCAACCTATTTTCATTGAGGTTAGAAAAGTATTGTGGTGTCACATACTTACTGATTGGGCTTCCTGAACTGGTATTTGTGTGTTGGGCAGGGCACCCATTTTCTACCTTGTATGTGCTCTTGTGGCAATTGTGTGTAAATTTGTCGATCGTTCCTTGTAAATGTTCATTTCTGTTAAGGCAAGTGCCTAAATAAAAGCATCAAAAAGTCCTGTTTTACAGTGTGTAGGTGAACATACATACAGGCAGATTTACTGTTATCATTGGCAAAGCTTTACATGTAAAGTACTTAAAAAGATATAATGAATCTAAATAAATGCATCTAAAATGCAATAGCAGTTCAGTTTTCTTTCTTACAGAGGGACATGATGCCTACCAATGACGACTTGCTTCAAAAAATAAAGGATCTGCAAAAGGAAGTAGACACCCTGAACATGGTTCATCGGGTAATCTTGGCACAGAAACTTATAGACTACAAAAATCTAAGTGTTTTAGCTGGAATATAACTGCAACCAGTGGATTCTGATTTATGTGTGCACACGGTCAACAGGAGGCAATGCTTGGCATCGACTCCAAGGTCGTAGAACAGTGTATAAAGCAAGAGCTGGCACTGAAAAGTAAGTGTGATCATTGCCGTGAGGAGTTACACCACCTTCATACCCTGACTCACATCAAAACAGATGAAAAAGATCAGAAGAGTCGAGAACTTCTTAAAGCTCAGGTACACAGTTCCTTAATGTGCTTCTTACAATGAATTCTTAGCACGAGCTCATCATTCAGTGAAACTGCCTCTGAGAAACAGTGCTATCAGAAAACTGTATTTGTTAATATCAACATTGACCGCCACATATTAATTTCCTATTTTTGGACTAATTCTGCAATCAGGAAAGTGCTTTAATACCGTTTTTTCAATACTGTTTTTATTCGTGTCATGTTTCAAAGATATAAAAGTAATACTTTTATAACACTTGCATACCTGCTTAATTCAAACCCAGGGTTATGGTGTGCCTAAACAGCTGTACAGGGTGCTAGGCCTCACTGACACTGGTACAGTGCCAAATGATCAAACATATGTCTTTAGAATGAGGGAGGGACCTGGGGTAGCTAGGAAAACCCACAAAGACATGAAGAGAGCACACAAACTCAACCCAGGTGACAACCAGGTCAGATCTATGACACAGGTCTCTGGAGCTGTGAAGTAAGAGCCCCAGCTACTCCACTACTGTGCCACCCTCTAAAAGTAACTTTAACCACTGTGGTGCCCTCTAAGAGTAACTTTTTTAGTACTTCGAATCTGTTCCTGTCGAAGTACCGTTCTCTGAATTATTAATATATTCAGTCATATTAATTCATATTCACTAAGACTAGTCTCTTACAGATGAGATGCAGTCGCATCAAGCAGGATGTCAATGGCAAACAACTGCAGATTCAGGAGCACAGTAAACAGTACCAGGAGATACAGTCAAAGTAGGCATATCTTTGTGGTGACAAAAGTGGCAACCTTATGTACATGTGAAAAATGGTTTTAAATAGAACATCATATTTCTAATTTGTGTTTACAGGTATGTGTTGCTTAATGTCCACTACATGTTCTCACGTTCTGTGAAATTTCATGTTATGTGATCTGGATGTTATTCAAATACATATTATTACTTACTTAGCAATGCTGGAATGTTTGATACTGTAGTGTATCATTATATACTAAATAGCCACTATACTGTATTGTTCCCGAAAAATGTAATTGTTAATATCAACATTGACCGCCACATATGAATTTCCTATTTTTTCCTATTTTTTTTACTAAGATTTAAGATGGTTAAATCATTTCTCTTCAAAGCTGTGTGGATAGCATTGATTCACTTAGCTCATCTGTTTCTCTTCCCTTCTCTCTCTCTCTCTCTCTCTCTCACACACACACACACACACACACACACACACACACACACACAAAAATATATAGAGAGAGACACTGTTATATAGACTTATGTAACAATTCAAAGTATTTAATGTTGTTTTGCAATGTGAGCAACTGAAATGAGAACTGAAAAGCACATTTAGTTCAGGTGTGCTGCAAAAAGGCAGTTTCTGTTTCTCTGCTTGTTTCTTTGTGTTTAAAATGTTGTGTTTAACTATACTTTTGGATATGTTTGTTTACCACCATACGACCATAATGAAGTAGGTTAATTAATTAATTAATAACCAGGATAATAACTTTATAGGACACGGATGTATATGGCAGTGGACGTTATGTGCCGCATACCTGTAAATTTATCTAATCTATACACACCTTACTGATTTATATTGTTATACATTTCGCCAATCAGTCATATTATGTAAACCACCTGCCTAAAACAAGTATTTAGGTCCACCTCATGCCACCAAGGCTGTGACTCTTTGAGATATGGACTATATGAGATCTCTGAAGATCAAGACATCCATCCAGACCTAGAGACCTTTACGTCCTGTAAGCATTGAGGTGGAGGACTCCCAGTATCATACTTGTTTGTCCAGCAATCAGATGCTCAATCAGATTGACATTTGGGAGGCCAAGTCAAAACCTTGAACTCTTAGTCATGTCCCTTAAGCCATTCATGAAAAATTTTGGCAGTGTTGCAGTGTGCAGTCCTGCTGACATAGGCAATATTGTTGCTATGAAGCAGTGCAGTTGGCCTGCCAAGGTGTAGAGGTAAATGGCATGCTTCAAAGTAATATATGCTGAACAAAATATAAATGTAACAGTTTTGTTTTTGCTCCACTTGTTTATTAGCTGAACTTAAAGACCTAAGACTTTTTCTGTCTACACAAAAGGCCGTTTCCTCTCAAATATTCTTCACAAATTTGTCTAAATCAGTGTTAGTGAGTGCTTCTCCTTTTCTGAGATAATATTTCCACCTCACAGGTGTGGCATATCAATATAATTATTAGACAGTGTGATTATTGCATAAGCGTACCTTAGGATGGCCACAATGAAAGGCCACTCTAACGTGCAGTTTTATCACAGCACAATGCCACAGATGGCATACGTTTTGAGGGAGCGTGCAATTGGCATACTGACTGCAGGATTGAATATGAATTTCTCTACCATAAACTATCTTCAAAGGCGTTTCAGAGAATTTGGCAGTACATCCAACCGGCCTCATAACTGTAGACCACATGCAACAACGCCAGCCCAAGACCTCCACATCCAGCATCTTCACCTCCAAAATCGAGACCAGTCTCCTAGACAAATGCTGCAACAATTGGAGTTTCAAACAAATAATTTCTGCACAAACTATCAGAAACATTCTCAGGCTCATGCTCTACGTCCTCATCAGGGTCTTCACCTGACTGCAGTTGGTCAACATATCCGTACAGCATGTTGGATAGGTGTTCATGGATAAATCCCAGTTTTGACTATACAGAGCAGATGGCAGACTGCATGTATGGTGTCATGTGGGTGAGTGGCTGATGTCAACATTGTGAATCAGGTGGCCCAGAGTGGTGGTGGGGTTATGGTATGGGCCTTATTGTTATGAGCACAGGTGCATTTTATTAATGGCATTTTGAATGCACAGAGATAACGTGATGAGATCCTGAGGCCCATTGTTGTGCCATTCCTGCACGACCATCACCTCATGTTGCAGCATGTTAATGAACAGCCCCATGTTGCAAGGATGTGTACAGAATTTCTGGAAGCTGAAAAGATTCCAGTTCTTGCATTGCCAGCATACTCATCGGACATGTCACCCACTGAGCATGTTTAGGATGCTCTGGATCGGCATAAATGACAGCTTGTTCCCATTCCTGACAATATCCAGCAACTTTGCACAGCCATTAAACAAGACATCCCACATCCCACAGGCTACAATCAACAACCATATTAATTGCACTGTGTGAGGATATACTGGCCCACCCTCCCACACACACACACACACACAGACACACACAAAAAAACTGTAAAAGTAATTGCATGTTTTAGAGTGGCCTTTCATTATGGCTAACCTGTGAGGTGTATGGATTATCATAGCAAAGGAGCAGCGTTCACTAACAACAATTTAGACAAATTTGTGAACAATATTTGAGAGAAAACGACCTTTTGTGTACATAGAAAAGTCTTAAATCTTTGAGTTGAGCTAATTAAAAACGAATAAAAAAACAAAAGTGTTGGGTTTGTATCTTTGTACAGAATACATAAATGCATGGTTCCCCAGTAAAACACTGTCTAAAGCATCACACAATATTACTCTTTTCACAGGTTGGTAGTTTTAATGTAATGACTGACTGGTGCATGTACTTTCAAATATTTACAGTATATTTGTAGACTGCTTATTTAAGTAAAGTGGAAATTACTTCATTACTTTAAAAGGGCTTGTGGTGAGTGGAAAATACCTGTGTTGTTAATAGACTAGCTGTGTTTGCCAAGCTGTATGATGTCATGAAGAGCGAGCGAAACAAGTGTATGAGCCTGATTCAAATCTCCAGTCAACGTGCAACAGAAATGAGGGAGAAATTAAAAATTTGGGAGAATGAAATTGAGATTCTCCGAACGACTGCAACAAATAAAGACAGGTGGGCCAAAATTATTTTTTCTCAACTGTGGAACCCAAGTCAGACCTCGATTGCTGCTTAAAAAGTTTTTCTGTACTGTAGTGCAGTGCAGCAAAAACATTGTGGTGTGTTTTAAAGGTTGCTGCAAAAGTCCCGTCTCAGACACGTGCATAGCTTCAAGATCAGGGACAGCCTAAAGATCGATATTTCCAAGGAGCTTTGGCTGCTTCAAGAAATGAGGCGCAAGAGGGGAGAGCAGAGACTCAACATCACCAAACTGGCACACACAATCAATGGAAAGGAGCAAGACTTGCTGTACGTGTGCAAGAACTATGAAACTTCTGTCCAGAGTCGCAATGAAAGGTGAGATTGTCCTGTTGACGTTTTGAAAGCAGCTGCACAATTATTTTAGAACTTCTGAATTACTGTTGAGATTTTTAATTAGGTAAATATTAAATAAAACAAGTCATTTTTGTACATTAAAAAGCTGATTTCAGAAGCTTTCACATAAGGGAAATTGCATAAATGCATGCAAATCTGAAGTCAGGAATAAATCAAATACTTAAAAAAATGGGGAATTGTAAAACAAAAACTATAAAATCAGTAGCAATCGTCTGGGTTTATTGGCTGATCCACTGCTAAGTAAAGAGGAAATTCTTGAAGGGTAAGAGGAGAACAGAAAAGGTTGGGCCTGCATACCTTTAAACCAGTCATCTAAAGCTGATAGGAATTCTGATATGCCTTTCTTACTTCTGACTGGTGAAGGTACAGAATGGTCTATGTTTATAGTATGCTTAGTGTGTGTATGCTTATGTGTGCCTGACAGAGGTGTGCAGCTCCTGGAGCGAGAAAAGGAGCTGTGTATGTGCTATGAAAAAATAAATGTGCAGGAAAGTGAAATCCAAGAAAAAGCACTGGAGATCCAAGCTCGTGAAGAGGAGATTCAGTCTCTTAAGATGCTCATTAGTGAGGAAAGGAGGCAAATTAAGAAGGACAAGAAACAGATGCATTGCAGAAGAGCTCTGGAGGATGATTGTGCCTTACTGCAGATACAGGTACTCAAAATTCTTCCACAAACTCAAAAACAATCCACAATCACTTCATTCATGCTAGTAACAAAATTTTATGTGAAACCTAAGGGGTTGACTCGGTGGCTCAGTGGTTAGAGCTGGTGCTCCAGAGACTCAGCTTTAAGTCCCAGTCTGTTCTTCCTGTGTCTGCTAGAGTTCCTTTGGCTACTACGCTCTCCTCCCACAATTTAAGGACAGTGTTAGGTCAACTGATGTCTTTAAGCAGGTCTCCCAGTGTGAGTGTGTGAGTGAGTGAGTGAGTGAGTGAGTGAGTGAGTGAGTGTGTGCGTGTGTGCCCTGTGATGGACTGGCACCCTGTCTAGGGTCGGTTACACCTTACAGCATTGGGCAGAAAGAGTTAAGAAAGAGGTCAGAAAATTCCACAAATACAATTGATATGCCCACCAGCACAAGTGCCAAAAGTTGGTACAGCTGCAAGTAGGGGCGGCTTGGTGGGTATTGACATGGTTCCATCCCAGGGTGGAGCAACCTGGGTCCTTTCTGTGTGCAGTCTGTATGTGTTCACGTCGATGTGGGCTTACTCTGGGTACTTCAGATTCCTCCCACAATCCAAAGACATGCATTAGGTTAATTAGTTACATTAAATTGGCCCAACCTGAGAATATATATATATATATATATATACAGCTCACAAAAATTAGGGGGTATTGCAAAATTTATATGAAGCAATTAAAATAGTAGCATATAATGTTATTTCATCAAGAGAGATAATCAGAAAGTCAAATGAAAAGTGAAAGAAAGTTGTTCAGTTATGCAAATTTGATGCAAATTCAATTATCGTAATTGAGTAGCAAGTGAGATATCAGTTAAACAAATTAGACAAAAAGATTATACTTGTCCATTTATTTATTGAGGAAAATGATCCAGTATTACATATTTGTGAGTGGTAAAGGTATGTAAACCTTTGCTCTCAGTAACTGGTATGACCTGTACAGCAATAACTACAACTAAACGTTAACTTTATTTTTCTTTAACCATTCTTTGGTAGAACAACTTGTGTGCTTAGGGTCGTTATCTTGCTGCATGACCCACCTTCTCTTAAGATTCAGTTCATGGGCAAATGTCCATTTTCCTTTAGAATATGACTCTGACTACAAATATGATATAATTGTATATATGATATAATTTGTAATTCATTGTTCCATCAGTGATGACAAGTCGTCTTGGCCCAGATGCAGCAAAACAGGCCTAAATCGTGATACTACCACCACCATGTTTCACAGATAGGATAAGGTTCTTATGCAGGACTGCAGTGTTTTTCTTTCTCCAAACATAACACTTTTCATTTAAACCAAAAAGTTCTGTTTTGGACCACAAAACATTCTTGCAATAGCCTTCTGGTTTGTCCACTTGTTTTCTTTAGCAAACTGCAGATGAGCAGCAATGTTCTTTTTGGAGAGTAGTGGCTTTGTACTTGCAACCCTGCCATGCACACCATTGTTGTTCGGTGTTCTCCTGATAATGGACTCATGAACATTAACATTAGCCAATGTGAGAGAGGCCTTCAGCTGCTTAGAAGTTACCCTGAGATCCTTTGTAACCTTGCCAACTATTACACACCTTGCTCTTGGACTGGTCCTTGTTGATCGACTACTCCTTGGGAGGGCAACATTGGTCTTGAATTTCCTCCATTTGTACACAATCTGTCTGACTGTAGATTGGTCTAAATTAGCCTAAACTATTTAGAGATGGTTTTGTAACCTTTTTTCAGCCAGATGATCATCAAAAGCTCTTTTTGTGAGGTTCTCAAAAATCTCCTTTGTTCCTTTGTTCCTACACTTTCACAAACATGTCAAAGACTAATGACTAAGTATAATCTTTTTTGAACTGGGTTCTCTTTATCTACTTTCAGGAAAGTATGATGATGTTTTATGGTGATGTTTTAGGCTGTAATTTATGCAGAAATACAGAAAATTCTAAAGGGTTCACAAACTTTGGAGTACCACTGTAACGGAATGCATACCATTGGTCACCTGGCATGCAGTGCAACATGGTGGAGCTTATTTCATGTGGCCTGGGGCCATATCCGTTATTCATGGGCAGCAAGAAACATGTTGCATTGCTGTGCCTGCTCCTTCTTGCCAATAGGGCCAGTTAGGGGTCATTACTCGTTGTTGTGGTAGATAGACGACCCTGCCCTAGTCTTCTTTGTACAGTTGCAGTCTCTTGAAAGCGATTATACGGTCCGCTAAACATGCTTTGAGAAGTTTCAAGTGCTGTTGCCACTTTTGCCTGTGTTTGACTATCCTCAAGACATCCTATAGCTCTCCATGCTTCACATTAAGTCAAGGCATTGCAAGGGTTGGGAAATTACAGAATGTCTAGCACTTTCAGCATGTTATAAAGTGCATTTTCACCAATTAAATAAAAGTTGTTTTTGCATCTCATTTGCATTATAGAACAATTTTTTTGTCTTATTCCTTGCTTTTCTGGTGTTCTTGTTTAATACAAAAAAGTTTCTTATTCATTATGAAAAATTCCTTAATTTTTGTGAGCAGTGTATATGACTAGTCTCTAATGTAATTTGTAATGTGTTTCTGAAACGGCCATTGATGCTGATAGCGACATTAAATACTCAAAAACTAACAAATAATGAATTATGGCCAGATCTGTGTGAAGATCAAATTAAGAAAAACTGAGGTACCTACAAACTTAATACATTGTACATGAAATTCTTCCTGACAGACATCATTATGGTAAGGAATGCACTAGTATTTAAACATTTCAATCTATTTTTCTGCTTTACTAATATTGATCAGATCGCTTAGATCTGTATATATATTATTTAATTTTTTTTAATGTGTGTGTGTGTGTTCTACATGCTAGCTATCTGAATGTAAGGACCACATGATGTCCCTGGAAAATGCACTCAAGGACCAAACTTCAGAGAAAAGATCACGTAAGCTGACTGGTGAAGACTTGGCTCCTGAGGACCTCATTAAGAAGATAGAACAGGTTTGACACAATTAAATATCTCAAGCCTTAGGTTTAAAGTACTGTGCAATAAGCTTAGTTGACCATTAGATTTGTTATTTAAGCAATGGTATAATGACCATGTATAACATATTGTCAACAATTACATTCAAAAACTTGAATTTGTCATTCCAGTCTTAGTGAGATTTAGCATATTAGCCATTTCGCTCATTTTCCCTTCTGAGTAAGTGATTTATCTGCAACCCTTCTAAAAAGCCATTCCTTATCAAGTTTCTTGAGACTGTATGGTCAACATGGCATCTTTATAAAGCTGCCAATAATGCTGCTAATGCTAAAATGTAAGTGAAGGTCACACTAAATACAATCATTGACAAAACATAATATTAAGAATGAGTTGATGATTTTTATATGTGTGAACATAACAGTGATTATATGCAAATAATTACAATGTTAGACCGAAAGGACCTTTATATGGGAAAACAATTATACGATTAAAAAGAGACTCTAGTACCTTGTTGAGCTGCCTGAATACAAGATTAGACATTAGGCATTGGAGGTACACAGGTTCTGTATGTTAACCACAGAATATTCTAGCTGGATCTGTAGATCTTGCACACTTGTAGTTTTAGGAAGCGGGTGTCCTATCCGGCCCCATCAATGCCCTATTGGCAATAAATCTGGTAACCAGGCAGGCAAAGGAGGTGTTGCTGGTGTAGACATTCCTGGGAACCACTTGCTGTGTGTGGGTGAGCATTATCCTGCTGAAAAATGCCAATTTTGAGGCCCTGCCACAAGAGGCAACGTGGCCGCAGAAAGTCCTGCACATATCGCTGATCTGTTAGTGTCTAATGTGTCAAAATGTTTTCAAGTGCATTGTACAGGAATATCTAGAAGTCAAAAGTTTCTCACCAAGCCTACCCAACCTAAAATTAGCCTTCAAGAGCCATTTTCTAGGGCAGTGGGGGAAGCAATTTTATGATTGTATATATATATATATATATATATATATATATATATATATATATATATATATGTGT
>JAUZST010047189.1:0-25507 GCA_034779995.1 Parotocinclus haroldoi | reverse complement strand
ACTTCTCTTTGACCTCCTTAAGGCCCTATCTAAGATGTTTTACCTTTAACTTATTATTATTTTTGTACTTAACTATTATAAGTCGATTTGGACAAAAGCGCCTGCCAAATGTAATGTAATGTAACCATGGGAGTTCATAAGCTATTTGTTAAAAGGGTACCTAGCACCTTGTTACAACATGTGCTAGGTAATACGATTCAGGACCATTTCAAGGCCATAATGAAACATCCCCTAATTTTTGTAAGCAGTGTATTTTACCTCCAGTGTATTCAAGCTTTAGTCATTTCATTCTTATATATGACATCTTCCTCATCACCTTAATCTTCCATGCCGTTGACACCCTATTCTTGTTGATATTTGTTGCGGTTTTGAGTTAATGCTATAAAAAAGTTCTTGCATTGCGCCTTACGCTTCCAGTTGGGCACCGGCTCACCCGTGACCCTGATTAGGATTGAGTGGCTAAGAAAGTGATTGTATGAATGTTAAGACCTTGGTTGTTAAAGCGTTCAGATATTCAGAAGGCTTTCAAATGGCGTAATACTTGTAATAATAATTGATGAATTGATATTTGAAGGCAATAGAATCATGCTTGAATCGTGAAACAGTTGTGGATTATGTTTTGTTTAAAAACTTTCCATTAGTGGCTGTAAGCTGATGTACCACAGGGATGTGATTCACAGTGTCTACTTGTTTCTGAAATACCTGCTCAGCTGGAACAGCGTGTCACATAAAAGACAGTTTCTAATTCCAACACGCATGGGAAACACTAGTATTTAGTCCATTACCAGTACAGTAAAGTACCGTATATATCGTGGACATTAAGTGAAAATGTACTCGAGGATCAGTTATAGTAATCGGTACGAGAAGGGAAATAACGGTATCAGTAACGACTACTAACCGGAAGGTCATGAGTTCAAATCTGAGCAATGACATGATGTCACTGCTGGTCCCTTGAGTTAGGTGCTTAACCGTAACGATCGTCATCCAAGAGAAATGAACAAATGGCCATCCTTAGATTAAACACTATAAACAAACGTCTTTAATCATAAAAGATTTACAATATATTGCATACAAAAAATAACAATGAAGGCACATTTAGCTTTTGTTTTCCTGATCATGTGTCAAGTCACACCTTTGGAAATGCATCACCAAAATACTGTCCGCTACCCAGAGTCGTAGATGCTGGAAGCTATTCCCTTTTTCAGCCTTTCCAACAGTGTAGTGTGATTTGTATGTACACTGCTTCTTTACATTGGTAAATGACCTAAAATATAAATCTTCCTTAAAGCCAATTACACAGCATTCATTTACACAGAGCTTGCAGACACGCGTGCGCTCACACCATTTCATACGGAATTTGCATCCACACCCTTTCATAAGAACACACAGTGCTGAATGGATCTGTACATGTCATATAATCTCTGGCGGATTCCTGCTCTGCTTACGTCCACTGCCAGCTGAGCTCCGACTAGCCATGACGAGTGACCTCCCATTGCTCTGGTGCTTCCTGACTGTTAGATATGCATAGACAATCTGATAAAGTGCTTAAACTCTTTGGTTATGAGACACATCTAAAGCTTGAAGCTACTTCATTTCCCCACGGCCTGTGCCACACAAGCACACATTTGTAGCATACTGACGGTATTCCAGTTTCCACTAGTTGAAGGGAGTGGCAGATTTAGCGATCACAAGCAGTGAGCACAGACAAAGCTGGTACAGAGAGAGACGAACACTCTGGCTCGTGTCCGGGAAGCCTCTTTACAGGGCTTTTGCGCAACTTCTCTCACTTGTCGTCGCTCACGCTCACACTGCAGTCTTCGGGGATCTTTTCCTCAGAGCTGCTGCGGGTGGACAGCTTGTCCAGGTCGTTGTCGATTTCCATGAAGCGCTCGGCCACGCACTGCGCCGTCAGCCGAGCCTCGGGGTCGTGGTCCCAGCACTCGTTGATGGTGGCGCACACCAAGGCTACGCCCTGCACAGGATAGGATGCACAGATTATAAACTGGAATTGCAGAATTTAAAGCATTTACATCGGTCCATCCCTTGTTTAGTATCGTATAATGCAGTCACTTTGCCATGGCTTTAAAATGCTTTCCATATAATTTTTAACATTACAATATATCTTTTGAACATAAACAAATCAGGTGTTGCCAGGTCTGTGTGCGCGCTTATGTGATCATGTTTGTGTGCTTGGGCATAGCAGAGTGAAATTTCTTGAAAGCAGGAAAAGTGCTATTAATTAGTGATGCGAATTATGGCTCTTTTTAGTGAGTCGACACTTTCGGATCACCTTGGTCGTTAGAATTCAGCTGAGTTTAGCACTGTTTAAACATATGATTGGTAAGTGTGATTAGTGTGCACATGTATTACTTATTCTGTGTAAGTATACTAAATCGTATTATTGATAAACTAGAATCATTTTACATTAAGTTTGATCGAAAAAGATCCCATACTACTGCGTGTATTAAATGTGTTATGTATACTGAGCGTTATAGTGTGTTGCTACTAATACTAAACAGACATAGTGCATGTTGTGTTAAAAAAGGATGCAAGACGGTACTAAAAGTACCAAAATTGAGTATTAAATCATGAAAAAGAAAAAAAAAAAATACAATCCTCAATTTGTAGTAAGCCTATAATCTACTTCAACAATATAAATGGTTACTAGTTACTGTTTCGTAGTGAAGAAATGATTATGTTGAAAAGATATAGTATAATATTAAAAATTATTATATCTAGGGCTATATGGTTATGGAGGTTTGAGGATTTTCCCAAATTCACCATTGCAGTTGTGGGTTAAGGAGCTTGTTTAAGTACCAAACAGGTGGGATTTGGACCTTCTGGACCTTATACACCACAGTCGTAGATCCTCAGGTACTTCTAGCTTCTGGCTCTTACCCAAGCACCCAATCTACAGATTGATGTTTTATTATTATTACCACCCACGATTTGTTCTGTGAGGTGACCAATCAGAACACAGAGGGAGTGTGGTTAAGAATGTGAGATTGCTGTTCCAGCTGCTTTTACCTCTTTAGTTAGCAAATTTTTAGTCCATATGAATGATAGCTGAGCTTCTACTTTCATCCTAATGAGCGTTTTTCGCCACATTCAGACTTTTTATAACCACACTACCTCCATGTCGACTACCATGTCCATGTTCTGACCGGTCGCCTCACAGAACAAATCATGTGCAATTCTTCCCCCAGAAGGCCCTTCAACAATCACTGAATCTTGACCCCTGCCTAGGATTTTCTCTATTGCAATGCTGCCGCATGATCAGATGATTAAATATCTGCACTGAGCACATGTACAGGTGTTGGTAATTAAAAAGCTATTTAAAAAAAATAGCTGGTTGTGCCACCTGTCATTGCCTGTTTAAAATGAATCTGACGCCATTTAAAAGTTATTAAACAGATATCTGTGTGGACAGGTACATGCAGGCAGGCATGTACCCTGAACTGAGCCAATCCATCACAGGGTGGAGAAGTTACAGCGTTATAGCTCCAGGGGATTCTCACCCTGCCCAGCCTCTGCCAATCTTGCTAGAGTGACGGCCCATCTGCCTGGAAGGCACCGCTGAGGCACGACTCCAAGTCATCAAGGTGGCAGGGCAGCGAACAGCCTCAAACGTTCTCATTACATTATCTCATGTTAAAAATCCCTGTAGTCTTACCGGGTGCTTCATCCAGCTGCTGGGAATCTCAGGCCGCCCTCTGTCTCGGAGCACGTTGTCTTTCATGCTCTCCACACAGGGGTGCTCTCGCACTTTAGAGCCAAACGGAGGCTCGTAATCTTTTACCTCTGTAACACATAGCAACACAGACATGCAATTAATCACTCACCATATAACTCAGCAGGAAAAGCTGTTGAGTCGGATCTGGCTCTGTGAGAAAAAGTGAGAAACTTGAAGGGTTGGGGAAACAGTATCGTTTGAAACGTCTTGGCAGCGCTCGCTTTGTTGGAAAGCAAACAAATGCAAATGAAAAAAACCACTGGGGTGATCTGTTAGCTTAGCAAAGTGCCAGCAATAATGAGCCATTCTGATCCTGCACTGCTTGTTTTCCTTATGAGAACAAATTGGGGGGAATATGGGATAATGACTGGACCTTGCCAAAAAGCACGAACAACAGTATTCCAGGCGAATTTTCCCAACCCTGTGAAATGGAGCTCATAGTAGTTGGGCTTTAACTCGCAGCAGTTACAACACATAAAACAGGGTGCAAGCCTGAGAACAAAAGGGCTATATAATAGAAGCGTGGGAAATGGCTACTATTACAGGTCCAGTCCATTCTCACAAATGTAAATGGGTGGTCGAGTTCACTTCGTGGGTTAGTCAGTAGATTCTAAGATTCACGCATACTATTTACACTTACAGCATTCAGAGAGCAGAACAAAGGTCAAAAGCCCTACTTGGGGGGCCAATTAGTTGCCCAGTGCCTTGACCACTGAGACAGCATCCAAAATATTTATATTTATAAAAACACCCTTTAACCTAATCCATGCCTACATGCAAGCTGAATAGTTTAAAGGTTTGAGTTTGACTTGCTCAAGAACCCAATTATGGGCCATAACTACTGAGCCACCAACGTTGATATTAACATCAATATTAAATTATTCCTTGTCCTGGGGTTGTGCATCTTTGCTTTGGACAAAGTGCAGAGTCGAGGTTTTACACTCAGTGTTTTCTTGCCTCTTAATTGCGATCGCTCGTGTTTGTTTGTCACATGTGATCCCTCTTGGCTGAGTTGCCCTCTAGTTATTCACTTTCTAGTTAGTATTGCTGGAGTCTCATGCCACACACGTGTCCTGTAAATAAACTCCAGATGTGTTCTTAACATCCCCAACTACATATTCTGTTTTCTATCAAAGGTTCTTCTGAGAGCTTGGCTTCTGATTTTTTGTTACTTATATGAAGTAAGGCTTGCTTATTTTTAATTGTGACATGAAGACTCACCTCAAGCTGACTGAACAATTATCTATCTTGCCATCCTCTGCGTAACAACTACTGGCCCTCACTGGAATTACAAGTGGCATTTTCTGACGTTCACTGAGTTTCTGATTTTAGCGAAACACACCATGAAGGCTGTAACACTGCTGGCATATAATGTTTGGCTTCACTAGCGTTTGATACAATTACACTTCTATATAACTCACCATTGTGTACTTATCAAAAGTGCGTCACATCAAGCACATTCTTCTCAGTAACTTATTGAATTCAGTTTCTTTACATGGCCCTTTAAACAATAGGTATTGTCGTACAGCAGCTGGGCAAAACAACAGAGAATTGACCCAGAATGACCCAAGACAACAGTGGCAAGGAGCACCTGAGAAGCAGAAGGAGGAAGTCCATTATCCTCTTGGTATGATCCAGTTCCCTCAGTGACTATTAACTGTTCAATTGCTTAAATTGTTACTTAGCACATATTCTGTCTTATACACGACTACTGCTTCTATAGATTTGTTCATAACGATTGCTGTTTATTAATTAATCTCCTTGTTTGACTACAAAGAAAGCAGGACAGGTTCCCCATGTGAGCAGTTTTCCTTTTAATGTTACTTTCCTACTGGTCTCTGGGGATTTTTTTTCAGTCACCTCTGTCATAGTCATTTGGATCTTTTACAATGTGTGTGGTTTACAATCTGAAAATTAGGTTTGACTTGCAGTCGTGACCAAAAGTCTGGCGAGAGCACCCTGGTATGAATGTAGTTCTCAGAATGTAGACTCCCAATGAGTCCACAGAACTTTTTGGTGCGAAAGTGCCTTATGACGCATTTATGGAGGATGTTAAAGACAAAGAAAGCCAAACTACCTGCCCCATAACAGTAACATACAAATAACAGTGACATGCAGTAAGGTCACGGGTGGGTAAAGCACACATATGAGCCTAAAAGAGATCAAATATTTACATTCTTAAAAACGTGCTTCGATAAGGCACTGTGTTTTTTTTCCTATTTATTAGCACATGCGTAATGCATGCATATCCCACTTGAGCCATGTTTTATTCTCCTGTTCTCTTAGTGTAGGATATAAGCCCTATTTTCATTAACAAAAGATGTGGGATGGACCAAAGAAGAACCGATTAAATTTTTTGACTCACAACGGTGCCTGCGACGACCCTACTTTTGTCAATAAAGTCAATAATGCCCTCATTATTGCAGCAGAGTATCATTTTGTTGCATCGTTGCAGTTTTATCGTTAGCAACAAACCTAAATCTCCTTTACACATATGAGAAATACATTTCCTAGACTTTGAAAGGTGGAGACATACAAACAAGAGGTTTGCAAACAGCACATTTGTGCATATTCCCACAAACCGATGGATTGGATTAACTGTACAGTCGCGGTCACTTGATGGATCATCGATCTCCACACATTTCTGTCTTTCTTCGATGAGATCCATGAAGTATTTCGACAGGATAGTGGAGTAGTTTGCCATTGCTTTCTCCACCCCCTCCCCATTAATCCGGGCTTGGGACAAGCGGTGTACATCTGTTTCCAGTTACACTGCTGGGGTGTTTTGCATACATAAGTCAATGACAATTTAGAGACACCAATTAATCTAACACACGTCTTTGGACTGTGAGAGGAAACCGGAGTACCCGAAGTAAACCCACGCAGACACGGGGAGGACATGCAGACTCCACACAGAAAGGAGCTAAGCTGCTCCAGCCTGGGATTGAACCAGGGCAGCGATGCTACCCACCGAGCCACCATGCTGCCTATTCCCACAAATAGCACATGCTTATTCCACATGCTTAGTTCAGTTTTAATGGGGCAGATCTCTCAGCTCCTACACTTCATTGTGCCTTGTTGGGAACTGCAACTGAAATAAACATGTTCAGAATCATAGATATATGGCATCAGATCAAAGGGAAGAAGCTTTGTTTAAAAAGAAAAAAATCACCTTTCATTACACTTCTTTTTAATCGGGACACAACAGACGGACACCACCTTTGTGTTCACAAAGGTGTTCACAAACTTTCCCTATGTGGAGGTACGGGAGCCTAAAAACTAAAAACATCTGTTTTAGACATGCCTTTTTCAAAAGAACAAAAAGCAAAACCAGAATGTGCATTATGTGGTTCTACGCCATTCTGCAGGCCCACAGGAAGAGGCTAGACTAGCGAGTAGTGTGGGACAGGAAGTGCAGGGCTGTGATTGGGCCCCCGCAGAGTAGCTGACTCCACAAGCGCACACATCCTGTTTTTGACAAGTGGACTTCCCCTGTTTGAATTATAAAACAAAACACTCGTACACCACATGTTTGAGCTGTCAATGTTCACCTCTGGAAGACTGGTTAAAGGAAACTGTACGGATCTTACGACTCTTAAAAGAAACTCGATATCGTACCGTCACACTGCTACTAATGAGTGTAAGCTACCCTCTGTTCTCCTTCCACCAGCTCTCTGTACTGATGCATGTGGCCTGAAGCTCATGGGTGCGCTCACTACGTAAGGAATGCTGTGGTTTTTCGGGAACAGATGTCCTGTGCGTTGAGGCCTCCCTCTCCAGGGCGAGCCGTTCCACCCTTGGAGAGTGTGCCAGGAAAGTGCTTTTTAACAGCCTTTTCCCTTTCAGATTGCCACCGCAGACCTGTCTGTCTCACTCTCCATCTGGGAAACACAACACATAAATCTATCTGAGAGGGAAGCAGCCTGTCAGGACGGACTGAAGCAGAAACCCCGACTTGCTTAATTTACAGAGGAACACAGGCGGCATCAATGTTGCTCGTTCTGGGACGTTCTAAAGCCCTGAAGGGCACCTTTGGACCCGGGAACTGTTTATCTAGACGGTGTGAGCTTGCCACTTGCTACACAGCTGCCGTCCCTCTATCACTCTCTCAACAAGGGGAGGAGTGGAAGCGTTGCTTAAGCCGGCCATCCCTGAGCTCTGCGCTACACCGTTTCAGCCAGGGCCGCACCCCACGCTAATTTAAGACATGCTACAACATGGCGAGCCAACACAGCGAGCCAGTGCATAACAAGCCAGCCGCATGTTTCCAGAATTCCCTCACGGCCTGCACTGGTGCCGTCTCCAGTGAACTGTGGTCGATTTCCTCCTGATTCCTGTTCCTGTTGCTGTAGTGAGCTGGAATGTGCCTGCAAATATCTTCGCAGATAAGCCTGTAGTGGCAAGGCAGCGGGGCTCATGGTGATCCTCTCCATCACAGAAGGGGCATGCTGGGGCATGTGGGTAACACAAACCCCACACTGGGACCGTATGCGTGACACCGCTCGTACACAACGGCATACATAAGGGCAATTAAAATAGCTAGCGTCAACACCGAAGTCTCACCATGTGAATGTTAGAATCCTGAATGGCAGACCTGGAGCAGCTAGAGATTTTATACTTTCGGTCAAAAAAGAAGCCCAGAATTCCTACAACAAAACCTACTTATAAAAGATACAAAGCACACCACTATTAATAGAAAGGAACACACAATGAGCAAAGCTGAATGTTTCTGGCAGTACTAGCAAAGTACCATTTCGATTCAATGAATCAGAACGGCACCAACAGCTACATTATTAAAATGGTCGGATATCGTTCGTTCATTCAATATTATTTCTTGGCCACAGTGGCTCCTTGCTTCAAGCACGTTATTTAAAAAGTGGTACACATCAGACACATTTCGTTTCTAGAAACAGACCGTTTGTATGCTAACTATGACGTATCGCACTGTAGGTAGAATTTACTCTGCTCACAATTCGATTGGAATCATGAGTTCGCATTTCAGATTTTCTCACGATGATTAATACTACATTTGACTAAAGATATTCCTGTACATATGCCAGTAGTGTAAACAATGCTGGACAATGACAGTAAAGTCATTCTATTGACTTAGCTTACTGTAGCTTCAACATATAGTAAATATTCCTAGATAAGCATTCCCTTTCATTTCTGAAGAAAAGCAATACAAAATAGTGTACTTTTCTTGGATAAAAACATGCAACAAAGGAAAATTCAACTGAAAGAAACTAGGACTCTCACTGAGAACGGGGTGTGTCTGAGTGTGACTCGGCCATCTGGTGTTCAAAACCGGAACTGCGTTAAATGGTGACAAAATCAAAAACTTGTAATCCAGTTAGATGTTGCATGTTCCACCTGACCATAGACACCAGTCCCATTTTTGCATCCTGGTGCATTGTGTTTGCATAAATGCATTATTATCAATTCGGTGTATTTTCTAAAGCTATAATTAAAGCATTTTTTTACATCATGTGGTTAAATGTGAAATGAAAAATTGCTATGCCTTATTTATTAAAACCTAATTTAAAAATGGTTGAGCAAAGGTGCTTTTATGATGCTGATATCACTTTTTTTGCAACTTGTAAAATAATTCATAGTAAATGTGACTGTGATGTATTTATTTACAAAAATAGATTTAATGATTTAAAAATATTCCGCAGTATTATAGCACAACCAGACAAGTGTTTGTTCTTGTATCTGGAAAGTCAAAAAAAACAAAACGTGTACTTGCAAACAATTAAACAAATGGTACAGTAGTACACATGGTAGGTACACATCTTTTTGTTTTTAATCCCAGTTCCCAGTTAAAAGCAGCAAATTGCAATGCTGGAAACAACATTTTTATGCATCTCTTTGTTTTAAGTCTACTTAAGTCCAGTTTTCAAAAAATGCCAGTAGTTTTAAATACTGGTCGATGCTGATTATCTGAAAATGGTGTTAACTTCATCCTAACACTGTACCGACTTGACCAGAGACTTAACTCATCATCCACAGTACTTCATCCATGTTAAATATCTGCTCAGCCCTTCGAGGACTAGTAACATCAAACAAATCGTGTGAAAGAAACTTGACACAGGTATACACGCTGACCCTTAAAAAAAAGTCTCGAACGTATCACTTTCCACCTGACCAAAGAAGGGCAGAAGTTCTGGTGGACCGTTTCACATTCTACACATTCCTCACATTCTGGCAGCTGAGCGAACAGTGAGACTACTATGTTCTACTTGACTTATACTGAGAAGCCTCCAAATAACAGGAAGCAGCATATTGACCAAATCCACGTATGGCCTGCACTGGGCTTTCCGTGCACAGATATGAGACAATAGCCTGACCACACTAGCAAAACAAAATGCCACACACTGATGAGAGAAATAGCCAACCTATTTTTATCTAATTTCTTGTAGAAGTGCAATCACTATCCCCATGGAACTAGAGCTCCATTCCTTTGTCCTGTGGCCTGAAATGGTCTCCTTTTCTCCACAAACACATATAGAACAAACACAAATAGAACCTGGGTATTACTGTGGTAGTAATGCCTTGCTAGCCTGTTATTTGGCTGGTGGAGGCGTGGTGTCAGGACTGAGCTCACCTCCAATGGCGTTGCACCTAGAGGTGATCTCCCACAGCACCAGAGCCATGGAGTAGACATCCGTCTGCTTGAAGGACTCGATGTTTTCCAGATTGATCCTGGACTCGAGCACCTCTGGCGCCATATACCTGGCTGTTCCAACCTGCAAAGAGGAGCCAACACGTTGTCAGAGTTCATCACATCTCCTTGCCTTTGTACTCTATACTCTGCGTGAGCTTTGATCTCTCATGGCAAGAGCTATCGCACGACGTAGATCTGAAGACGCCAAGTTATCTCATCAAAAGGCACATTCCAGACCTTTGTTTTGACCTCAGATCGCTCTGACGCTTCGCGCACTGCTTACACGAGGCTGCGTTTAATCTCACGGAATCTTTTTTTCCAACATCATCTCTGTATTTGTTATGCATGCTTCGTACTTTACTTATGATCGCACCGTACTTTACTACTTTTTCAAGCAATGGCCTTGATTCTTTTGGCTCTTAGATGCATGCTGTACTCATGAACAGACACGTCAGTTCAGTTTTTGTAACCATCAGAGAGAAGAAGAAAAAGGTTAAAAACCTTGTGTTTAGAGAATAACAAAACTAACATGAAAAGGTGTGACTGCTGCTACAAGGCTCATCTAAAGAGTCGAAACGCAAACGAGACGTGGGATTTAAAGCAGATAAATTGTGGCATCAGAGATTTATGATGACAAAGCAAGACAGGACGCAAAATTGCAAGAAATAGTAGACGAATATACAGTGGGTACTGAAAGTATACAGACCCCTTTAAATGTATCACTCTGTTACATTGCAGCCATTTGCTGAAATAAAAAAAGTTCATTTTATTTCTCATTAATGTACCCATGCCATATTGAGAGAAAAAAAAGACATAGACATAGAATTTTTTGCTAATTTATTTAAAAATAAAAACTGAAATATCACATGGTCATAAGTATTTAGACCCTTTGCTCAGTATTTAGTAGAAGCACCTTTTCAGTTAGTATAGCCATGAATCTTGGGAATGACGCAACAAGCTTTGCCATTCTTCCTTGCAGATCCTCTCCAGTTCTGTCAGGTTGGATTGTGAACGTTGGTAGACGGCCATTTTCAGGTCTCTCCAAAGAAGATCAATTGGGTTTAGGTCAGGGTTCTGGCTGGGCCAATCAAGAATGGTCACAGAATTGTTCCGAAGCCACTCCTTTGTTATTTTAGCTGTGTGATTAGGGTCATTGTCTTGTTGGAAGGTGAACTTTAGGCCCAGTCTGAGGTCCTGAGCACTCTGGAAAAGGATTTCTTCCAGGATATGTCTGTACTTGGCCGCATTCATCTTTCCTTCAATTGCAACCAGTCGTGCGGTCCCTGCAGCTGACAAAACACCCCCCATAGCATGATGCTGCCACCGCCATGTTTCACTGTTCGCTGGATTGCATAGGGCAGGTCATGAGCAGTGCCTGGTTTTCTTCACACATATCGCTTAGAAGTAACGCCAAAAGTTCAATCTACAGAGAGAATGATTCTGGTCTGATTCTGGAATCTGGTCTATGCAGGGTTTCATATGTCTTGCACTTAGGGGAGCTTCCCATCTCCCTACTGCATCTCTGGAGCTCAGTCACAGTGATCTTTGCGTTTTTATTTATGTCTCTCACCAAGGCTCTTCTCCCACAATTGGTCAGTTTGGCTGGACGGTCAGGTCACAGGGACAGCTTGTGAGTTAAATATGAGTGTCACAGCAAAGGGTCTGAATATTTATGACCAGGTGATATTTCAGTTTTTCTTTTGTGACATTGTGTCTTTTTTCTATCGCGATGGGATGCTGAGTGTACATTAATGAGAAATAAAATGAAGCTTTAAAAATTTAGCAAATGGCTGCAATAAAACAAAGAGAGAAAAATCTAAAGGGGTCTGAATACTGTAGCTACCTAACTGGAGATCAAACACAGTTTTGACGAGTTCATTAAAATTTAAGACACTGTGATTGTATTTAATGCTTCGGTGTTTGATGATGCAAGCTGCATGTAGTTATTTTTCTTTATTCACAGGTCTATCAATAAAAAAAAACAACTACAGCATGTTAATGCTAATATGTAAATGAGTTACATGACTTCACGCTTAACCGTTTACACGATGTGGCTTAACAACACATTCATAGTATCACCTCGTAGTATTTTCAGCCAGTGAATCATAAATCTGGGCACTAAGAACAAAGGTCATGCACAACGGAGAGTTCAGAGACGCTTTAGGGGACTTTTCTAGCATGCCAAGACACAGCCCTGCCCTCACAATCACACTTACATGCACGCTGCTAAAAAATGAGTCATATTATTTCAATTTAGCATTCACTAATTACTGTTGGTGAACACTTCCATCTCAATTCAGAGTAAGGTCATATTATTATTATTATATAGCACTAACCAAAAGTCTGAGGACACTAGTGAACATTGTTTACTTGTTGGTATTATGCTGAGAAGGATTCGTACTGCAGGAGGAAGGTGATGAAGGCCGGTCAATGGCGATTTCTATCAACGACCTGTGTATAAAATGTAACACCATTGTGTAATGGTGCATACTAGTACTAGCAAAGTCTAGTACAGTAGTATAATAATAGTATATTTAGTAGTAGAGTATACACACAGATTCCTCAATATACCTCTAAATTCATGAAATGTATTTCTCTTATGGTATCAAATTCTGATAGCAGTACAAACAGACAAACAAACAGGACCCTAAATCCAGTCAGTTCAACGTTTTAACAATGTACAGAGTAAGAGCAAAACAGGTGCTCTTTTCTTCTCCCGGTGAATAAAGGCATAACTTTACCTGTCCGCTGTTGGCAAGGTCGTCCACCGACAGGGAATTGTCCAAGCGCAAGCCCAGGCCGAAGTCACACAGGCAGCATGTCAGATCATTCTTTACAAGAATGTTGGAGCTCTTGATATCTCGGTGGACGATTGGAACTTTGGGCCTTCCACAAGGGGTGCGCTCACTGTGCAGATGGGCGACTCCACGTGCCAGCGAGCAGCCCAGCCGGCGCAGGTCTTCCCAGCTGATCAGGTGCCGAGTGAGGTAGTCCTGCAGATTGCCGCGAGGGTGGTAAGCAGTGATGAGCCAGTATTGCCTCTCGGCCTTCCTCTCCTCAGCCGTCAGGAAGTGCAGCACGTTCTCGTGCTTCAGGTCGATGTCGGAAAATATGTCTTTCTCGTTCTTCCAGGAGGCGTACTCTTCACACGGGAAGATTTTGACGGCCACTGTCTCGAACTGCTGAGACGAGCTCTGCCTCAGCTTGGCTCGGTAGACCTCTGCGAATCGACCCTTGCCCACTTGAACGTCGAGCTCGATGGGCATAGGCTCGGTGTTGTGGTTGAGGCTGTTGGCGTGTGTCGAGCTGCTGTCCGAGCGATCGTCATCCAGCATGATGGCACATGCGTCGCTGCAGTCCAGCGGACCCTTGCCACGCTTCACAGGCTTTTTGGACTCCCACTCGCTGAGCTTACGACGTTGGTGGATGCGGTACAAGTAGAAGGAGGCCACAACGAGCACGGCAAGAACCAGCAGAGGCAGCAGGCTAATCAAGATCACCAAGACCACTTCCATGACTGAGGTGCCCATTGCCGAATCTGGGGTCAAAGCAGAGAAGTCAAGATTAGGGATGGCAAGGTCAGCATATTTACACAGTAGTTCTCAATTAACTGAAAGCTTGATCGAATAGGTATGTTATGAGATTTCAGTCCTATACAGGTGCTGGTCTCCATTATTCTAATTCAATAAAACAACAGTGTCACAGTTAAATGGCCTAAATGGGCCTTTTGGAAAGCTCAGCTGAGCAAATTTTTTACAGGTAACGAGTTCTGTGATTAGTCTAACGAGTAGGACAGGTGCGGTGAACACCTGATTTGCTTTCTGCACAAAAAATGCATTCAAAGAATTTCATGATTGCACTATTTCAAATTATTCTAATTATTCTAATTCGTTGACCAGCATGACCAGCACCTGTATATATTGTGTGGATTGAATCCAAATATTGTATGGATCTTTATGGAGAAGAATTTCTACTGCAGATAATGAGCCAAAACACACCTTACAGCTCTGCATCAAATACCTGAAGAACAAAAAAGATCAAGGAGTACTGACTGTCAGATGGATGGATAGATGGATGGATAGATGGATGGATAGATGGATAGATAGATGGATAGATAGATGGATAGATAGATGGATAGATAGATGGATGGATAGATGGATAGATAGATGGATGGATAGATGGATAGATAGATGGATAGATGGATAGATAGATAGATAGATAGATAGATAGACAGACAGACACTTTCAGTATCTATCTATCTATCTATCTATCTATATATGGCAGTCAGTACTCCTTGGATTTTCCTCTATATACACCTGAACTAAACCCTATAGAAAAATGTAAATGAGCACTTGAAGGTAGAGAAAGCCAATCATTCAGTTAACATCACAAGGTGTTCTTCGGAGTATTGTGCAATCATCCTGAAATAGCATGGATCATCTGATTTTGCACAAAACCATGTCCATGTCAGCTTGAGTATAACCCTAACCCTAACCCTAACCCTGAGGAATACCACTATAGGAACCAAGACAGTACCACCCGAGTGCCTTTAGGCAGATATGTTGGCCATAACGAATGATAATAGTTGCTTGAATTCAATGACATAACATACAAGAAAGTAAGAACTGTGGCAGCTAAAATTATTTGATTGACTTTTTAGTTACAACAAAATCATGAATGAGTTACTCAAAGATTTAGTATTAAATTCGACATCAAACTGACAGTCGACCAGAACATCAAGGTAATAAAATGCTGGTGATTTGATTGCTTTAAACTCAAGATAAGCAGCACGTCTACATTCACTTAACCTTTCTTACAAAATAATATAATCACTGTTTTAATTTTATTCAGCTTTGGATCAGTGGTTCCCAGTGACGCAGTGCTAACGCATGGAAAATTAATGTGGTGAATTTACACACGTCACTTGTAATAATTCCACTGCAAAAGTTATTGCAAATTTATTTGGTTTGGTTTAATAAGAACCTGCCGTTTTGCATGGATTACTATGTTTAAACTGAATTTCCATTAGAGTTTGGAAGCAAATGATGAGTGCGTGTGTGTCAAGGGACGGTGGGCTCCAAAAATATTATCACCTACAAAAGGGGGATGCTGCAGAAAAAGTTTAAAAGCCACTGGTTTAGGCCGATAATTCACATTTAACTCCAGTCCTACTTTGTAGCACAATGGCTATACGTCTCTGTCCAATACCTAGAGTTAATCAAATTAACCTACAACGGTCAGACATTTTAAAAAATCTGGTTGATTTTAAAAGCAAAATGGACAGGAAAAAGGTTACACAATGCCTCTCTGTTCTGAGAGTCTTAATATATTTTCAAGGAAACGTACCAGGCTCCTGAGTCCGTCTGCCAACCTGTGGCTTGGAAGAGCTTCCTAAACACTGCAGGTTCAGTCTGCAGGCAAAGCCTTATACTATTACCAGCTATAGAGCTCTACATTTTCCATCAAACACACTGAAGTCACCACCATCATGAATACACAGACATAAAACACTTAAAAATAGATTCTCAGTTCTGCAACATTTAAGACAACAACAAAAGCAGGACTAAGGGCGGATAGAAATCCAGAAATGTTTATGAGCTGTGCAGGGAAAATTAACATTTACAGTTTTCTATATTGGTCGAATGACTATAGCCCATGGCCAAGAAATCAAAATAAGTCACACTGTGCCGACCAGAAAGATGATGAACTACAGACCACACAGTATAATTAAACACATCTCAATGTGTGTACGAATGTGTGTGCCAAGCTCTTTATAACTGGCAGTAAGCAGCTTAGGAGCTCCAAATCCCCTGACTCACAGGTTAGTCAACCGGAGCTTAATTACTTCAACATTCTCAATGGGTTTGGAATAAATAAGAGAGGGGCTACAATGTGACTTCATTCAAAATTAAATTATACAGACCCGATATAAGGTGAATGCTGAATGGGAGAGCAGAGGAACTTAAAACTATAATTACTTCCATGAACTGTGGTGGCCTATGGTTAAGGTGCTGGACTATGGACCAGAAGGTCCAGGGTTTAAATCCCACCTCTGCCACAGTTGGCTCCCTGAACAAGGCCCTTAACCCACAATTGCTTGGATTGTAAGACTGTATTAATTGTAAGTCACTCTGGATAAGGGCCTCTGCTAAACAACATAAATGTAAATAAACAGCAGGTAAGTTCTATAGGCATAACTACTATAGATTTATATAATAAACATGAACAAGTAAGTCAGGTATTCCCAACAGTTCCAGATTGATATGTGTCCTCTGTGAAAACAAGAATGTGATTTAAATATTCATTCACTAAAATAATCAACATTACTTCATCTGTTTTTTTTTTTTTTTTTAAGTTATTTTTTTGTACAATAAAGTTTACGCTGCAATAAAGTTTTTTACAAGTCATATTACCCGCCTGGAGCGAGGAGTTAATACTAAAATTGCACACATCAGTATCTAAAGCTCAGACATACGTCTGGACTTAAGCATCACCCAGACAGTTCCCAAAACACAGATGTGTCTCTGTTCTTGCCCTGTAACACAGTGACATTTAGGCTTAGGAGATATGGCATACACATAAAAGCTACGGAATTGATTTTTTGGTGTATGATATATGTAGTGTTTCAGTCCAAAATATTTTAATACAAAAGCATTTGATATTGATGTAGATTTAACCTGACACTATTGAGCCAAGATCATTCATTCGTTATTCATAAAATGCCATTTATTGACGTACACTTATCAGCTCTCACTCTATCTTCGGTCCCTTGAATGAGTGTTGTCTTGAAATAGCTGTATGCTGCTGAAGCTGATTTTCATTTTCAACATTCAGTGGATGCCCTTATCCAAAGCAACTTCCAGCTGATAGGCTTACAAGGTACAATCCAAGCAGTTCTGGGTTAAAGGCCTTTCTACAATTTCCACTCCACAAATCACCACCACATTCAAAACAGAATCTACTAAATCTCTCTTGGATGGAACCTTAATTCTGGATCAGGGTGTAGCCTTTCTCTAAAACAGGTATGTTTCATATAATGCAAAGACGCTGACCTGTCATGTCCTTAAACAAGCTTGTTTGCTTGCAAAACAAATCAGAAACTATCAAGAGGCTACAACAAATCAGTTACTACTCAATTCCACTGTTCTTGAAAAAAATCCTTAGGGATCAGCAAAACTGATTAGACTTTTGTTTAAATTGTTCGAACATTTCTGTCTCACACAAAATCAGTGTTTTGAATGACTATATAGTCACTACTGTTCATTAATTAATCTTGTTGCCCGGGCTTAGTCAGGGGAGGATGGGTTCCCCATTTTAGCCAGGTTCCTCTCAAGGTTTCTTCCTTGTTGGACTTCCTCAGGGAGTTTGTCTTTTCCACTGTCATCTCTGGCTAGCTCACTATAGCTCGCTATATATATATATATATATATATATATATGCACATATACGTAGAATTTTTACATATAACTATATTCTAGGGTTCCCAAGAAGCAATTTATTTTCATAAAGCCAAAAACATATGTGCAAGGTTTGTTTGAAGGATTATACTAGTTCTGTAGTTCAATTCCAAATGATTAGACAATATGGGAATCATAGAAAACAGGTTTTAGTGACAGATAGATTTGAGTGATTTTAATAGGCATTATTGGCATTATCAGGACTGTAAGGGTTATGTGAGTTTGAGTACAGAGTGCTATATAAATACATTTTGAACATGTTGACAATACCCAGTGCTAAAATGTATACAAACGTAATTAATGCAGTGGTATTTATTATTACCCATTTAACATAATCTGTTAACCTAATGCCTTTGGACTGTAGGAGGAAACTGGAGTACCCAGAGTAAACCATCACACAGACTCCACACAGAAAGGACCCATGTCACTCTACCTGGGATCAAACCTAGAATATTCTTGCTGTAAGGGGATAGGGCTACCCACAATACTCCCCGTATTCATTTAGAAAGTCAGCAAAATGTCTAACTTGATTTCCTATGCAACTTAGGACTGTAAAATCAGTAACCATATGAGATAAACAACTGTGAAAACTATTTTTACGAAACAGAAATAGCTCAAGTGTGTTGCCTAAAACTTGAAATCCTTTTCTAGACCTGTGTAGATTAGTTTCAAAGTCCTGGATGTTCGCTTGAAATGAATAGCAAAATGGCTGAAACATCCACCCCCAGTGGAAACCATGTGTGTTTAAACACATTTACATACCAAGACAATCCATTTGTATTGCCAGATGTGAAACTATCTGGAACCGTTTTCCCAAGACGGCATATGTGGCAGCTTTTGGCAGACTGCAATTGGTAACATGTGAAGTGTTGGGGTCACTGTTATTTGTTTGTTATGGTTACAACCCTGTTTCACAGCATGAATAGTGCCATAAATGTGTTTATCGCTCACTTTGCCATAGTCTGCTTTGCTCACTCCCTGGTTCTCTCCCTCTCAGGCTGACAGTGACTCATACCTGTCTATGGAGCATCTGTTATGTGACTGGCGGCTCGGATTCCATTGAGTGGGGGAAGCAAGAAAAATCAGCTCTGGCCAGGCCTGTCAGGCAGACAGCTTTCTTCTGCTTTTTCTCAAAAATAACCGGTGATAAAGCATCACCTGAGGATGTAAGATCCAACAATTTAAAAAAAACAACTATGCAATGAACAATATATAAAAAAGGATGCAAGTAGGTGCTAGTATTTCTCTTTCCTTGAACAAGATGTCTTGTTCATCTAAGTAGTATTTGCAAAATAAATAAGCACTGATCAGTAAACTAACCTGTTCCCAAAGGCCATTTAAAATATGATGATCTCTGTCATGTTCAAAAAAGCAGTTTTACACTGTATAGCACTTAATTATTGCAGTTTTTATGTAAGTATTAAATGAGACCAGAGTCTACTGTAAAACGTAATGAAATACCTGGCAATGCAAACTGAGCACAAAAGGTCAATCTTTTGCAGATTATTGTTATGAAATCATTTTCTATAGAGCTTCACAAATGTAAATGGCCTGTGCCATTCATTTGTTTTTAGTACCATTCACCATGTGTTTTGACTTTACACTTAGTCATCTCAAACTGTGATGGTTCATAGTGATTATAAAGGGATGGATAGTCGTTGATCATCAACTATACTTTCATAAACTGTGGCATTTAAAAAATACTCAGTTGGTAGAAACGAGCACAAAGTATTTATCCCACACACTATTACACCAGCAGCAGCTTAAACCACTTATCCAAGGCAGGATATTCTTTCATGTTTTTTTAAAAAAAAAACCATGTCACTTATGTCACCGCCATCTAAATGCCGAAGTCGAGACTCGTCACGCCATAACTATCTTCTATTGTCCAATTTTGGTGAGCCTACAAATCATATCCTCAGTAAGCTGTTCTTAGCTAACAAGAGTTGCACCTGGTGTAGCCTTCTGTTGCTATAGCCCATCTGCATCAAGGTTCGATGTATTGCGCGTTCCGAGGCGGTCTTCTTTTCGTTTGAAACAAGTTACTATCTCATCCTCATACTCAGTTTCTTGAGTTTTTTTGGTTTACTGTTATACATATAAAAATACGCAACTATATGTGGTAAAGTTTGATAATGCTATGCTACACTACATTACATTATCATAGACTACACAGAATATTATACAGAACATTTTAATAGTGTTGCAGTCAAGACCTCTAGAGCATAGTCCAAGTGAAGTCCAAGTCCTAATTATAGAGTCCAATTCAAGCCTAAGATCAGGAGTGGCCGAGATTGAGACGATACTAAAATCAGATGAAGATAATTGTTGTCATACTAGAATAAAAATAAAACAAATTAAAAGAAAAGTTTGTAATTAATTATACACTCATTCATTAAATAAACAAACATAATTATAATGATTAATAAATATCATTGTATTCCATCATAGATTTTGTAATCTATAACAACAATTACATATAGTCTAAAACACAAAAAAAATAATTTTATTTATATTATAGTGTTAGTCAAACTAAGGCAATGTAATTTTTTGGAAGAAATTATGGTGGTTCTGTTTCCCTTCTGCTGTTAAATTTAATCAAAATGTAATCGAAATAACGCTGCTATATGCTACATAAAGTCAAGTGAATACAGCCAGCAAAAAATCCATTCTACAATATTTTATTTTTCAATGTAAAAACATAATATACGGCTCACAAAAATAAGGTTATATTTTAAAAAGGGGATATTTCGTTATAAATTGAATTGAATACCAATTCAATTTTTTGTGAGCAGTATAATTCCAGATCTTAAATCGAGGCGGGCAAAACCTTAATGTCAGACTATTCAAAAGTGGTGCATTGATTGCATGCCGAATGAGAAGAAAGTACATATTCTTGCCTGTTAGCTGATCTAATTGCAGTAACACATTCATTTTAGGGTGCCTAAGGCACAGTCAAAAGGGAAACTCTGAAAATGTGATATTTTTATTAAGACAAAAGGCCACACAATGAAAATTACCAGCGTGAAATGCATTTCACAGCAACCGTCTGGCTCTGTGACCACATGCACTAACAAGCTACAAAAGCTAACCACCAAACATGTTATGGGTGAAGCTCTGACTATAAATGAAATAGTTTAAATGCTATTAATCGATAGCCAATGCAGTCCTGAGTGAGTTCGTCATTAAAGTTTACAGCTTCAAAAACAAAAAAAAAATACATGTCCAAGACACGCTGTTAGACAAGCTTTATGAGTTACTTATTAGAAACGTATGTATGTTTGGATGAGTGTTAATCCAGTAGCTGCCATCACTATAAAGAGAAAAACAGAAGTCCAGGCATGCAGTTCGTTTAGTAATAACCATCTGCAACGGATTCAGAACCAGATTTATTTGGGCTGTCCTCAACTATCACTCATAAATTAGATGAGGCTTGGCTATGTTAAAAAGCACAGCCAGCATTTCTCTAGCCATAAGACCTGTTGTGTGTAAGCCCCTGTAATGCCAGCTTTATTTGCAGATTAGGTGATCACTGCCTATTGCACCGGGTTGCTTTAAGGAAAAGATTTCTTTAATATATTTCTTTAGCATGTGTATGTGATTCTTCCAACCAACAGCTTCACTAATCCTCTAGTCAAGTCAGTTCTCCACTTTTACTGAAACTGTTGGTTTCACTCACACGTACTCTTCTCAACTCTTCTCACAGGTTCAAGAAAAAGTTCCACTTTTTCAGACATGAAAAATATATTTCGTTCATTATCTCTCGCTTAATCCACACGGGGTCGCGGGCCAGCCGGTGCCCACCCAGCAGCTCTGGGTGCAAGGGCAGGAACAACCCTAGACGGGGCACCAATCCATCGTAGGGTGCACAGACACGCAAACAGTCATGCACACAGTCACACACTAAGGGATACTTTTAGAGACACCAGTTAACCTAACATGCATGTCTTTGGACTATGGGAGGAAACCGGAGTACACAGAGTAAACCCACACAGACACGGGGAGGACATGCAGATTCAATAGGGAAAGGACCCAGGCTGCTCCACCCTGGGATTGAACCCGGGACCTTCTTGCTGTGAGGCAGCGGTGCTACCCACCTAACGCTCGTGCTGCCTGAAAATATATATTTTAAAAAGAATTTTAATTTGGCCATGCTTAGCTCATTTCAAAATGAAACGCCATTATGCGTTTGCTTTCCACATGCACTCTCTTCACAGGTTCTTTTGACCTATGTACATTTCTAACAGTTTCTTTCCTCTACAGAATTCTAGCGAATCTATTAAAGCCTCTGGTTCTGAAATCAAATATATCAATTCATTTTCGCCCAAAAACGCTCACTGGAATCTTTAAATAAAGACATTCAAGCCCGTCACCTAGCCGATGCGCTGGTCAATGAACTCTATAAAATGGGAGTTTATAGATCCAATAATTCACCTTGTGAATCATCCCATTCAATGCACATTTCTAATTTCTACAGAGACCAGGATTGAAGTCGCAAACTCGTGACTTAATATTCCTCTGTTTCCACGACTAAAGCGTTACGGTGATGCAAACCAAAGTCTCCACACATGGTAAGCAAAACAAAGCAAAGTAAAACGTCATGCAAGGGGTAAATAATCCCAGGAATTTCTGAGGAAGCAAACTGCGGCTCGATTCCAACAACAAAACACAAAGTTCCTGCAACACAGAACAAACCGAGGTCCTTCAGAAATGTGTCCTACTTACTTAAAACTCATACTGCTTTTAAAAGAGAAATAAAAGATTATCCCCTGCACAACACCACACACTGCTGCAGATCTCGATCACCCTCGTGGTGTTTGTTTACATGTAGACTTTAAAACAAGAAAACGGTGCTAGGAATGCAACAACTTGTGAGTACACCTCCACAGGCCTGTTTACATGTGGGTGTATGAAGTCAGAGCATACCCAGTGCACCCAGCTGCTATGCTATGTGGTTGCGTTGTCTCTGTTTTGAGTTAAAGAGACAGGAAACCACATGTCTGGGATCCTCTGCTGCCTGCCTCGCTACATAATCAGAGCCAACACTGTAGTCTGTCTCTAGAAGGCTAAACAACCCTAGCTATAATACAGCTGCTGCTGAGTTACAACCGCCTTTTGGTCTTATATAATGAGAGATATACGCTAGAAGATAAAATTAACTATGCATGTTTATGTACACAGTATCCATGTAGCTTAAAGTCACCCCGTGTCATTAGAGAAGTTTACATTCACATATTCTGCTTTTCAAGTGTTTCGTCATGGCCATTATGCTTCATGATTATTTACTTGGCTTAATCTGAGAATCATAAATTTTTTTTCTCAGCTTGACCCTTAATTTAATTGGACTCCTTGATGCCACCTCGAACGAGCATCGGTCTCTAGTAGAATTGTTTGTTGCGCAACGAAATGCTACCGAGTGTCGAGTCGTTCAGAACAGCACCCCTAGTGGTCAAAAGTTACATATGCTACCTTTAAAGTTGCCTTTCAAACTACTTAGAAGAGTGCAGCAATCATAGCCATCTCATTTCAAATGCCTTTATTATGCCTATTACCATTACGTCGAGATAATTATTTTCCTATTTATCATACCATCACGGGCACACAGGGAGCTTTTCCGATATACTCCGATATTATCGTATTATGCTGGGTGTACAAGGATGCCACACTTCCCTGAGGCATCTCTATTTTTCTTTTTTCTTGACGCTAAATTCATTCATTAAAATCGATTTAATTCTTGTCAGGGTCGCTGGAAAGCCGGTGCCTAGCCGGAGGGGAGAATCAGACAGGTCACCAATCCATTATGCGGCACATAAAATCACTTTAGAAACTCCAATTAACCTAATATGCATGTACTTGGAAGGTAGAAGGAAACTGAAGTATCTGGACGTGAAACCATGACTTTGAACTCTGCCTGTGTGGAGTTTGCATGTCTTCACCATGTCCGTGCATTTACTCCGCCTTTCATAGACAAGCGTGTTAGGCTAATTGCTGTTTCTAAACCTTGATTGTTTATTACTTTTATTTAACATTACATTGTTTACAGCAGGTAGCACCCGCTCTTACCCAGAGTGACCTACAACTTATATAATCTTACAATCCAAGAAACTGTGGCTTAAGGGCCTTGCTCGAACACCCAAGAGTGGCAGTTTGGCAGAGGCAGGAATTAGTCAAGTTTAGAAATAGTCCAGAACTTTATTCACTAGGCTACCACAGTACCACAATCAACGACTATATTCATTACAGACACAACGATATATAATGCTGGTAGAAAACGAATGAATGATTTGCAACCATATATCTTAAAAATGAGAATTAAATATCATTTAACTTTAATTTAGCTGCCATTATATAAACTATAAATATGCAATACTGTAATCCAGTGGAGTTTCAAGAATACTTGTTATACTGGGACACAGAATTTAGAGGGGCACGACTGTATCCATCAGTTATAGGATATTAATATTAAAATTTATAGAGTGATTCAAGACTAAATTCAGTTTTACTCTGCCATGGAGGAACAAACAAGAAACTTTTTTTTCTTTATTAATTTTGATTATGCTACCATAACTGTTGCCCTTTCTACTTTAATTACTGCCTTTGCTTAAGTGGACTAATATGTATTTTTGTTATAAGGTTATAAGTGGCTAACCAAAACATATAGCTATGAACTATCATTACCTTGGCTGCAGTGTGACTTTGTTTTAAACCTTAAAGTCCATTACTCAATGTGACAAGAAGCTGGCTCTGACGGAATGTGTTAGCCACTTTGGCTTTTGGAAAGATTCTGAGGCATTAAGGGAAATGTAGTGCCTCTAGGGAATTTGTGTGCTATGTCATGTAGTTCTGCTCAGCAATCTGGGATAAAATTGACTTTTTAACCACTGTTTTTTAGTGTGGTACTGCAACATTTAATTAGAGCACGTGTCCCAGTAAAGTAGAGTAAAGCTAAGATTAGCTTAAAATTGTGGCTGCTTTTGACATGTTGACTTTTGACATTTTGCTACTATTAACTAAATCACCAATCCTGTAATATTTTGATACTGACAGCCCTCTGATTTTAGCTTGTTGCTAGCTATCCCAAAAGAAGAAGAACAAGGACGCGATCATAAGCATATTATGTCGATCCATGATCTTCCGCTTAGTCCACACAGGGTCGTGGACCGGTCGATACCCACTTGGCAACTCTGGGCTCAAGGGCAGGAACGACCCTAGACGGGACAAGAATCCATCATAGGGCACACACATACGCACACGCTCACTCACTCACTCTCTCGCACTCGCACTCACACTCTCTCGCACTCGCACTCACACTCTCTCTCACTCTCTCTCTCTCACTCTCTCTCTCTGACTCTCTCTCTCTGACTCTCTCTGACTCTCTCTCTCTCTCACTCACTCTCTCTCTCACTCTCTCTCTCACTCTCACACTCTCTCACTCTCTCACTCTCTCACTCTCTCACTCTCACACTCTCACACTCTCTCACTCTCACACTCTCACACTCTCACACTCTCTCCCTCTCTCCCTCACACTCTCTCCCTCACACTCTCTCCCTCACACTCTCTCTCTCTCTTTCACTTTCACATACACATACACACACACACACACACACACACACACACACACACACACACACACACACACACACACACACACAC
>JAUZST010047178.1:0-25510 GCA_034779995.1 Parotocinclus haroldoi | reverse complement strand
ATTTAATATGTTACATAAATTATAGCACGTCCCGTCTTGTAACATAGGGCATGTTCGATTAATCGGACCAGTCGGTTTCGACTGTATTTATATTTTGATAAAAAGGCATTTACTTGGTTGATAGATACAAGCAGGTAGTGAAAATAGATGAAGCAAGTTCATGAACACAAATTGATTAAAGAGCTACCGAAACAATTTTATTAAATCTTCCAGTAGAGTTTTGATATTCCTGGCTAAAACTGTTTTCTGGAAAACACTATACAGCAATAACAGCATAAAAAAAGTGACGCAAACAAAAACACAGAGCCACCTAATGAAAGTGCCGAAATGACAAGACAATATATTTTCTTTAAAAAATACAAACAAATCATCTTAAACAGATATGGGATTTCTCTCAATGAAAAAAAAAAAAACAAAGCAAAAGAAAATCAATATCATGTAACAATCTTTAACAAATCAAACATCTTTTACAAATAAACAAAGTCAAATAGTGCCATTTAGAACTTAGTAACCAAACATAATAGGTATTATAATTACAAAAAGCTCAAGCAAGAAACACTGTTGCTTTTTCTACAGGTTCAATAAAGAATGATCACGTTTTCCCAAAAGCATCACAGAGCCTGGTATTAGACTGAGCGTTCACATGGCTACATTTACACCACAAATCGGAGTGGCCTAATCCAATCTATGACCTCATCACACGAGACAAAACTTAGAATTGGAGTTAGATGACAGAAGACAATATGGAATTGTAAAGCTGCTTTGAGACAATGCCCCATTGTAGAAGCACTTTGACAAGATCCCCACTTATTTTATCCCCACTCATCCTATTTAGGGTCCGGAGGGGTCTGGAGCTTATCCTGGTACTCACTGAGTGTGTTTACTTCTGCAGTTTACTTAAGCGTTCATGTAAACAGCTTATTCAGATTACTTCGACTAGACTGAGGCCTAAATATCAAATTAAAAAATCAAATAAAAAGATCTGGATTTTATATCAGTAGTCAGATTTCTCAGTGCACACATTCCTTTACTCCGCTTTAATCGGTTTTCTCAGTCTGCGCATGCACGTAAACAATGCCTGGAAGCACACTGGTTTCTTCTGCAACTTTTTTTGCTACTTTTGAGTTTATTTTCATATACATGGTGCTTGTTTTTTTCCTGGAATTAAAGGCAGCAATCACAAGATATCTACCACACACTTTTAGGGAGTCTCAAAATGTTTTTCCTTTTTTAAGGAAATTGGGAATTCCAAGATTTAATGTTTAAAGTTTCAGTCACGTCCTTCTTTGTGATTACTTGCTAACTGCGAAGCAGAAATCCGATTTTTACCTGAGTCACGTAAACTTGGAGTTTTCCCATTGTCTGATTAGCGAAGTGCATGTAAACTTGCTGAATGGATTACTGACAAAATCTGCAGTTATCAGATTATTAAGTGTTTAAAAAAATGTGAAAACACACTCATTATGAGCAGATGGAAGCGCATCTTGGACAGGGCACCAGTCAGTCATACTGTAAAAGACAGATCACTGGGGTAAACAGCAGTGACATCATGCCCCGTCCATTCACCCCTTGTGCCAACACAGCCACAGATGCGAATGCTGGGACTCGAACCTGGGTGCGACCAGCTAAATCACCATGATCATTACCATAACAGATTTGCTATGCTGTTATTTCCCACTGTGAAGTTCTAGTTGTTGCTTATATGCAAGTTGCATTCTTTAACAAGATTTGAAACGACTTCCCGATCACTTAAAAGGCTCACTACATAGGGAGGAATATAATGGAACTCTACATAGTGCACTGTATGTAACACAACAGACAGAATGAGCTCTGGTGTTCATGTGGATGTCACACTGACACGTAAAACTGGACTAAACAACGTCGCAGACCAAAGCTGCTTTTGTTCCAAACAGTTCCAAGGACTCATTTGGTAGGAACTCCTCTGTAGAGTTCCACCAAGAACTTTATTTGTCCCAGGGCTTTTTTTTATTTGCATTCGCACTTCCATCAGGAACACAATTCTCTTAGACGACTCTCACATTTAGACTCCCAAAAGCCTGCACTTCACTGTTGGGCCAGCATTTTTTTCTGTGCATGTTTTTTTTTTTTCTCGATCACACCACTGCAGGACAAAACGCTGTAAGGATTCCAGTTTTTAAAATCCCAGTCCCCAGTCCAGCACCATGCTGAGCGTGCCTCATTCGAAGTCACTCATTGTACTTGGTTTTCCCGTTCTAACGTGGATTCAGACTGAATCTAATCAACAGAAAGCTGCATCTCAAACTCATGTGTTATCCCAAATAACATCATGATCCACGGCACTCACCTTCGCACAAATGCTCACAAAAATTAGGGGATATTTCAAAACGAATACGAAGTCATAAAAAAAAGCTTTTGGTTTCATTTGATTATATAAGATCATCAGAAATGCGAATGAAATGGCAAAAAAAAGCTGTTGGATTTCGCAAATGACATGCAAACTCAATTATGGTGATTGAGTAGCAAGTGATGTATTCATGGGGGTGAACAGAAGAAGGTCAAACTGGACCAGCGTGCCCCCATATTGACTGTTCAGTAGGGTGTATGAAAACACACAGACAGTGAGGGGGCATGGGCAGGATCAGACTGTAACGCAGTTCTTGTCTACTCCTCTTTGTATTCTTTTAGAAACATGCCCTAATTTTTGTGAGCAGGTTACATATATTGGAGGCTTCCATTATGCTCCCATGTTTAACCGAACACTGCACATGAGGAGATTCGAGACCAGGACTAGACGTTCTGCCTTAGCACGAATGTGATTTCCACATAAATATGTAGACAGTCAGTGCTAATTCAACCTCCGTAGGGAATATATGTACATGTAATTCAAGTTTCTGCAAAACATGAACATTGAGGGTGCTGTCCACCAGCTATATAAATCTAAATGCAGCAAGCAGTAGAGACCAACGACGGGAAAGGAGAACATATAGGAAAAAACACCTCTGCTAAGCATTGCTGTCCTGACAGTCTGATGGTGCAAACCAAAGAAATAAAGGCCTTGCTCAAGGGCCCTGCAGTGACATCTTGATAGCGCCCAGAGTTTAAACCTCAACCTCAACCTTGGTCTGGAGTCCGATGTCTTAATGCCTTAATGGTCGACCCATTGCTGCTCATTAATACTCTAAAGACATACTAGGATGCTTTTGTAAACACTACCTGTTTCTGCACCACCTGCCCACACTGTGCCATGCATGAATGAATGCTTTCATGTGCAACACTACGGTGACGTCATACAAACGCACAAACTTTAAGAAAGTAATCTATACCCTTGTGTGAAATGTCACTCAGCTGCTTCACAGAAGGTTTGAGCAATGCCGAGACGTAATGAAATTTGCAAACGAGTACAAGCAAATCCGACTGGACCGGCTAGACGTATGAAATCCAAGGAAGAGATCAGGTCAGTAAGGCTGGATTTATCCTCTTGCACACACCGTGAGATGATTCTCTCTGCTGCTTCAACACCACGAACCACAATTCCAGGTTTTGTGTGTTTCACCATTTTAACCACGTGATATTTTTCGCTTGATCCAGTGCGGTCCTGCTACTGGCTGCTTTTAGACGAGGCTTGTAGCAGCTTTCTGCGATTTGAATCCAAAGTTTCGGACACAGCCAGAGATTTGTCGCGTTTTCGGTCGCGGTGGAACAAAAAAAAAAAAAAAAAACTGGCCGCTGTCGAGCGAACACGATGTGCTAAGAGCTCTGACCTTAATTCGCAACCGAAGATTGAATTTCCGTCGCTCAACTTTTGCACGGCTAGAAAATGGGGCTGAGGTGTAACCCGCTGTTTACTGCTGAACCTCCGCTACTCTGTATGTTAACAGATGATAACGTCTTTCATACGTCGCAGTGACCAGCATTTTTTATTGGCGCTGGGTTGCCATAAGTAAACGCTTCTGCATGAGCAGTCAAAAACCTGGGACGTTACGAATAAGTGTCAAACATAAAAAACAGACCGCACAGCACTTCCACTATTATTGAGCATGTCTACCTTGTAAAAACCAGTAAAAGTAGAGCGGCGTACGTGCTCCTACTGATCTAAAGTCATGCCTTTATTCCCTATAATTTTCCCAATACAGGATTTCTTATTACACCTTCCTTTAATGACTTTTTTATAGATACATTTTTTCCCACAACTGCTACATTTTCTTGGAAAAAAAGAGTGTAAAAAGGTGAGACATTCTGTGTTCTCTCTACAGAAGCTGGGCTGGGTCTACTGTTACTATTCATTTCATCTTTAAACATTTAACTCAGACCCTTTTTGTGTAGATTTACAGAATAATCACTGCACCCCAACATTTCTCTCCATGGAATACTGTGACCTTTTGTCAAAAATAGAAGAAAAGACAAAGAACAAAGAAATTGCTTGCTGTCACATGACCGAAGGAGGATACTTGCAACGAGGATGATGGCCTCATCACTGAATGCGCTTGGTCACACAAAGTTAATCAAGTATCTTCCAGATGTTCACTGACTGAGGACATTGCGCGTCGCCAGTCGAATTATATACACCCCTCAGACACAGCTCTCGGTCCTGCTAAACGCCGGCATGTCTCCGTAAGAACAGATCTAAGACACTGAGGAGATCGGGTTGTGAGGTGAACCCATCTGGGTCAGCACCTTGTCCAGCCACTGCAGCGGCCCATGCAGGTGGATTTCAATCCAACAGGGGGTGCTGGTAACATCCTGGCGATGATATTCTGCACCCCAGCCCTGGAAAATAAGGAAAGCATTATCGCCGATCTGCAGCACACCAAGTACACGCAGTGGCCACTTTATTGGATACACCTGTTCAACTGCTCGTAAATGCAAAGATCTTATCAGCCTATCACACGGCAGTAACTAGACATGGTCAAGAAGGCCTGCTGAAATTTCAACTGAAACATCAGATGGGACACGGAATGATCTGAAAAGACAAAAACATTCAGTGAGGGAAGTTCTGTGGGAGAAAATGTCTTTTCGATGCCAGAAATCAGACGAGAATGGTCAGACTGATGCTGTCATGACAATATGGACCTAATATATATATATATAAACCGTTTTCAGCACCGTGTTGAATCCATGCCACAAAGAATTAAGGCAGTTCTGAAGAGAAAAAGAGGTCCAATCCATTACTGGCAAGGTGTACCTAATAAAGTGTCCTTTGGATGTGTAAGTGAAAATTTTAACAATTTCTAAGAAATATTGGAACTGAAAACTTAAATGGCTGTGTACATGCAAAACGTGAAAAGAAACAAAAAAGAAAAAGATATATATATATATATATGCACAAAGATATCTGAATTCTGTCAGCAATTACCTATCATGATTATATTTAAGTAGCCTAGGGTCAACAAAAAAAAATCCCGAACAATATCAGTGTCATGTGTGATTGTCACATCTTAACATTTTGTACTTCAAGATGCTAAAAAATAACTATGCATATAATACAGGAAATATTAGGAATCTTTGTTTATGCTATTTGTTATATTTAAATATATCATTTTCTTAATATTATTATTGTATTATTGAATTTGTACAACCTCAAAATCCTGTATGTTACCTAGCAACTCCATATGCAGTCACTGACAAAAACGTAAAGCACCCAAGGTAGAAATGTTGGATTGCTGCAAATCTCGGCATGCAGTTCTGTCTCAGACAGACATGTACTTTATAACAGGTGTGGTCTGGTTAGACCACGGGTCTTTGCCACAAGAGAATGGAAAAATGCCTGCTCCGCTGCTCTATAAAAAGGCACTCAGAGGCATCATTTGGGTACTGCTCCTCTTGGTGAGAGATCGATGACTACTAGACATGCCTCTACGATGCGTTTTTTGCCTGGCCGCCAGATTTATCACCAATCGAGCATTTTAGGGACCAGCTGGGATGCAAGCGAATGTGATGCAGGATTCCACACTCTAGTATCTAATGATTACAGTTGTGTACTTTTGAAGGCATGACATGCCTGCGTTACCTTGACGAAGCTCATGCGGATGGTGCACATCTTGGTGAGTTCGTACACAGCTTCGAAGCCGTGGTTGACGGACTGGGCGAGCAATTCGGCAAACTCCTGGTTGTTGAAGATCCTGAGGCTGCAGCCGCTGGGGATCTTGCAGACGGTGGTGGGGTGGAAGCCGTGATGGTAGTTGCAGTTACGGCTCTGAATGAAAATGCTGCTGTCGCTCAGGCACTCGGCGTACACCTCGCCCCCTACGTAGTACAAGTGCACGCCTGTCGAAGGGAAGGAATCCGCAATGAGGACGCTTTAAAAATGTATACCCTTTATAACTTTGTCTTTGGGAAAGTCCTTAATCTAATAACAGCTTTTATTAATCCACAAGGAAAAACTGTATCGATTCAACTGACGCAGAGACCGTACGCCAAGTCGACTGATCTACATTTCTCGTATCTCGCTATGCAAAGCGCACTAGTGCACCGGCAGATAACAATAACCACCCACAGAACTATGTGCTGAATTTAATCAATCACATGGAAAACCCCAAACTCAGAATGCACTACATGTACTAAAAGTCTTAGGCCACCTTTAGATTAAACATACCAATGTTTTAGCAATGGTATTATGACCGTGCCGCATGTAATCATTTCTCTCTTTATTAGAATGCAATGAGGAATTAGAATTAGAACATACAGGAAATTTGCAGTCAGTATTAAAAAAAAATCTGCAGCATCTGGCAGCTTCATCTGGGTGTCATGTTGCCATGGTGATGTACAGCCCAATGAAGCTTGATCAGGAATAATAGAAGCTAAAAAAAATTTGGAAAGGAAACAGAACGAAAAGGCTAAGATATTTTAAAGCTCACAAGTTTGAACTGAAGATTAGTGGAAAAGTGATTAACCCAAATTTGAGTCCAATAACTGACAATATGTTAAATATGATCAATATATAATTGCTGAAACAACAAATCTAATGGTGGCCCCAGACTTTTGCACAGTCATGTAAATGTGATGGAAAATGTACTGGAACCTTTGCCGATGTGCCGGCGCGTGTTCTCGATGGTGGAGTTGCGGTTGACGTTGGACAGCAGGCCCAGGCAGAAGCGGTTGCGGTTGTTGGATGGATCAGTGAAGCCGTCCACCAGCACGCTGGTCGAGGATGCTAGGAAGGCGTCACCAACTCGGTTATTCAGCTCGTAGTACATGATGGAGCACCAATGCGGGGGTTCCGTGTAGGCCACCGACTGCACATCTACTTTTAAAACAATAATAAAAGCTGCATGTTAATTTATAATAAGTACAATAATAATACTAATAATAAGTACCAAATGTACCCAATGAAACACCAAAAAGTCTGTGTTCCTTCTCTACACATCCTTTTCTTCTAAATTTGTTCTTCCAAATTCCCTGCTGGACCTTTCAGCAGAAACTGTACTTTGTATCACTAACTCACTAGTACTGCACCATATAGGAAGAGACTATTTAATGTACTAAGTACACAGCTCATGAAAACTGGGGAATATTTAATATGTACAGTAGCACTGATGCACGTCTGAAATCTTAACATTTGTGTTCATAAACAGACACAGTTATTGCTTGAACTGTGTTTAAAGAAGAATTGAATTTTGAATGAATGTTAGTGAAAGCGCTGTGTTTTTCATGTGTGTGTTTTGTGCCGCTGTTATATGAGACTGATTGCCGGTCGTGGCACACTGGAAACCGACCGATTCCGGTCACCGGCCAATCGATTGGTGCATCTCTGCTTTACACAGTCACAACATCCCTCCTTTCTGTTTCTTTACACTACAGAATATGGGTAAGACAAGTGGACCAAACATGAGTATGAAGTGCATTAGCATTAGCTGCTGTGTTAACCTTCAGTGTAACCTTCCAGATGGGATCATGATCTGATCATAATGCTGTATCAACTAACGCTAAAACTGTTTTCCTAACAACTCTCGCAGTCTGAATCAGTGCTAAGTTGGCAGTCCAGAGTGCAGATGAATATCAACTGAATTTCCTACGTGTGCCCGCGCCCTTGTCGTGTCCTATGTGTGCCCTCTGCGGGTCAGCTATGCCGGCCTTCCTCGTTCCCTGAGGGAGCTGAGGCCTGTTTACCCAGAACACAGCTCTACCCTGCTTCCTGCACAGGGTGGCACTCAGCTGCACATGTGTTTTGTCTGCTACTTTCCCAACAGCGTTCTTACAATGGGGAAGGGAATGCCGCCCCTTCACAGGATGCAGCTTGAGCTCGGTTCCCAAAAATCCCGCTTCTGTTACGCTTCCATGGATGTTAAGCCTAACAGAAACCAAACATACACTCACCCGCCTCTTTATTAGGTGCCACGTTCAAAGTCACATAAATCCCCTTCCTTCCCTAATCTGACGCGCTTCAGGAGGTCGGCCTTGACCCTGTCTACATACCTAAATGCATTACCTTACTAATGTGATTGGCTTATTAGATATTTGTATTGGCAGCAATCGAACAGATTTACCTTCTACAGTGTCTGCTGAGTGAAAAGTTAAGAAACATGGATCTTAACATCTAACCAGTCAATGTTCTTTCATTTTAGCATTTTAAAATTATAATTACAATAATTCACAATAGGAAATAAAATCTGCCTTTTAACTTCCAACAATGCGGCCATAAAAAGACCCAAAATGGCAAAGCCGATATACAGCGCTGGCTGGACGTCCGGTGTTACAATATACTGGATTGTACTGAACTGTAATTACAATGTTACTTACTAATTAGAACAGACTGCAATGTTAATTATTAACGTTGTTTATTGCAATTATTAATGTTAATTGCAATGTTGTTTCTTTATGGACTGTTACGGCACCCGATATGGCTGTGTATTGCCATTTTCTTCACTCGTTAACCACTTTGATCACCTTATCAGACAAACAACAGCGCAGACCCTCATAGTAGATATGGAAATTAAAGAGCAGAAGTAACTGGGGTAAAAGATTCTAGTTCTGATTTAGAGCTAATTAAACAGACATCCACACTAGTGCTCCATCTGGAAGGTTGCTGAATAGATGGGTGATGTGATAAGCATTGAGTTTTGTGTCTAAAGTTCTATCTTGTAAAAGAAAGTTAAAGGGAGTCACAAAGTAAATAAATCTGAAGAGCAGAAGTCTGTTATTCACTCGGAAGCATACATAAATAGAAAGAAAACATGGATATCATGTTTAACATTTTTATACTTTACATTACAGGAGCCTAAAATGACTGTGACTATGGTTATGTCTGGTCAACGTCCTGCTTCACAGAACGTAACATACCTGTAGTTTGACATATTTTGAATCCACAAGTCTCCCGTAGTCTGAATCCACAGCCACAGCCCACTAGCCGTGCATGGTACAACATGCTATAATGATGATAGATCAGTGACATCGATCGGTCCCCAAAAATAGGATTCATTACTTCATAATTCTCTTTCGTACTGATCTTCATTCCAATCTTTATGAGCATTTACTTTAGCATATCTCATCCTTTTCTACCTGTTCTTGGCTTTTACCATTCTAAAGAGACCATTTCTGATCAAGCTCCTTCGGACTGTAGAAGCTTCAGCTTGCATCCTGATGAAGTTAGCACATGCTGCTATTGCTCAAGTGTAATAGGAGCTTACACTAAATACTTTCCACTATAGTCTATATAGTTGTGTTAATATAATGAGACCAAAAAACAATGGCATATCTAATCTAATGGTGGCTTAAGACTTTTGCACAGTACTGCATTTCATTGATTGACATATTGTACTGCAAAAAAATTTAACTGTGGTTCATATAATGTAGATTTAACAACATGGTGCACTGCACATATTTATGGATATACTGAAAGAGAGATTGTGTTTGTGTGTGTGTGTGTGTGTGTGTGTGTGTGTGTGTACACATCATGTGTAGAAATACACCTGGCCTGTTGCTGATGTCATGGGGCAAGTTGGGGCCCAGTAGATTGGTGTCCATAGGTTGAGGACACTCCTGTGTCATCGGCTCTTCAGGAGGCATATAAGCAGGAGGCGGAGTTTCTGTTAAGCCAAGAAAATATAATATATTATATGAAACCTTTAAATCAGTCTCGGTAAGTACAGCGTTCAAAGGTCAAGGTCCTGACAGTGGAACGTTGTCTCAAAGCAGCTTTAGAATTTTCTATTACCTTCTATTATCTAGGCCAAAGCCCAAACGGAGCGAGCCCAGAGCGGCAGTGGCAAGGGAAAACTCTCTAAACGTTAAATGGAAAAAAGCTGGGAAGGACCAAAAAAAACTTGAGGCTTACGATGTTATATGTAAAAACTGTAATTGTAAGAATCTAATGAATACATTTATAGTAACAGTTTAAATAAACAGAAGCTAAATAAGAACAGAGAGATCTTAAAAATATAACAATTAAAATATAATATGTAGACTAAGAAAATAGAGATAATATAATTTTATAAATTTGATAACGTAATTTTATATGGAGAGCTACTGCATTCTGTCTAATTCTTTATTTCTTTAATATTCTTTCATTTTCTTAATACTGGCTTAATACTGATCAGGGTCGTAGGACAGTCAAGGCCCAGCTGGCACCACAGTGCGCATGGCAGAAATCACGCTAGACAGGTTGCCAATCCTGCACTTCAGAGACACCAATTAACCTAGCACGCATGTCTTCAGACTGTGGGAGGAAACTGGTATTAAAGCCACGCAGACAAGGGAAGGACATTCAGGTTCCACAGAGAAAGGACCCAGACCACTCTACCTGGAATCGAACCCAGGACAATGCAACCCACCAAGCTACCATGCTGCCCTTTTACATTGTATATTTTACAGAAAAATACATTATTTTAGTGTCAATAACAAGCAAGAATAATGTGATTCATCTTGATTAACTCAATAAAATAAAAAAAAAGGAAAAATGTTTTTAAATGTATTTTTTGTGTTCAAAATCCAATACTGCCTCAACTACTTATAAAGTAAATGTACTACATTTCGTTACATTGTGCTTATAATGACAATAAAGTTGAATCTAATTTATGTTAGCATTTTTCCACTTTGCATTTAGGTTGAACTTTTTGTGCCCTCTTAAACGAAAGTACTTAAAGTACCCTTAACTCCATCAGACACATTTGAGATGAACTGGCAGGCCAAAAGTGATCCAGGGCTTACTGCCCACCATCAGTCCCTGACATTTTTCAGCAGTTTCAATAATATGAAGGATGCAGAAAAAGAGAAAATGCCTAATACTTTAGTATGTAACCGACCTTTTAAAATCTCACCTGGCATCTGGAAGGGGCTGCTGGGCTCCGAGCTGCCTGGCGAGTGAGGGAAGGTGGTGCTGCTGGCCGTGCCGCTGTTAGGCGAGCCTGGGTAGCTGTTTGACGGTGAGCTGGGGCCGAACGGCAAGCTGTTCCCAGGCTGCTGGTTGAACGAATCGGGGTACGTGGCGTTCTGTGGCATGTGAGGCTCTGGGTTACGGAAACGTGGTAGCATGGATAGCTTGGCATTGAACTCGCTGTTTCGTGGCACCAGAACTGGCGGTAGCACTGAGGGAAAGGCAGGAGAGACGGAAGTTATACCGGCACAACATTTCAGCAGACAGGGCAGCACAGAGTCTGAGGCAGGGGTATGATGGAACAGTGTGACACCAAAATCTGAATTAGCCAGTACAGGGGGTGCAATGATGCAAAATTGTCTCCATGTGCATTGTGGAGGTACAGGATTCCACACGAGTATTGTTTATTACTCCAACTAATGCGCCTGCATTTTTGGAACACCAGATCTCGCAATCATGTGCCTCCAATACAGACTAAGTGCTTCAAATGTCCACAAACCCCTTTCAACCACTACCTCAAACTCAATGCCATAGGTAAGGACAGGAATGTAGCTTTATCTGAGGACTGAGCTTCTGCTTCACCACCACAGGCTGGTTTTATCAGTCACATGTTCTCCACTACAACCTTTAATAAACAAGATCCTGAGATCCTTGAGCTCATCCACTAGGGGTAGGTTTTCTTTTCTTACCTCCAGGGAGCATCCCGACATTTTCCAGGCAATGCAGGAACAGATGTTTATTAACAAAACAAATTAAGCTGTCCTGACATCTTAGGTTTGTACCAGTGGTCGTCCAATAAATCAGCCAGGTGATTAATCAGACCGATTAAAGCGATAATATGGAGATAATCGGCATTAGACGATGCATGCGCTCATGGAGCCGATATTTAACGTAGTGCAGAAAATGTAGAGAAACTTTGCTTCCTGCGAACCAATTGCAGCTCATAAACTGGGACGACTGATGCTGGGAGAACGTTCAGTAAGAGTGGGACCATTTATGAGAAGAATTAAAGTGCACTACACTAACTGTTTACATAGTATTTACACATTTACTCCAGAAACAAAAACAAACTGTTATCTGGTTAAAAAAATATATTGTTGTTAAGTGCAATAAAACCTTAGCAGCAATTACATCTTAAATAATGTTCATTAATCAGTTTTGAGTGTCATTTACAATTATTAGTGGCAAAAAAATGCGATAACAGCATTATATTGCTGCTGCTCTCTAAATATGGGCAATCTGCATTAAAACATATATCGCTCGGCCACTGGTCCATACTGTCTGCAGTGAAATAAAAGTTTTTCCCCCATTTTCCATACTGTCTTAACTTAAAAAAAATAACAGGGGTGTTGCAGTAGGCCTGTGGTAGCCTACTGGCCCAGCGGTTAAGGTACTGGACTCTCTGCCAAGCTGCCACAGTTGGGTCCTTGAGCAAGACCCTTAACCCACAATTGCTTTAAAAAAATGTAAGACTGTATTCATTGTAAGTCGCTCTGGATAAGAGCGTCTGCTAAATGCTGGAAATGGAAATAGAATGCAGTAGTCTAGAAAGTTAACAAAACGACTCATTTAAGTCGGTTAAGATTTGGACCGCGCCGTTCCAGTGAGGAAGTGTATAAAGGGGAGAAGGGCACAGCATGAAGGACAGGTGCCGAACGTGTGTTTGTGTGTGTGTGTGTGTGTGTGTGTGTGTGTGTGTGTGTGTGTGTGTTCGGCAGCCCTCCACTCCTTCCTCTCATTGTGTGCGATGCCGATTGGACTTCCTGCTGCACTTTTTCTCCTCATGGCCACATGTTCGCCTGCACACGCGCTAAACACACACACTCACACTCTCAACAGAACAAAGCCCTCATTCTTCCTTTGAGTGGAATTTCCTGCTCTCTCTCTCACACTCTCTCTCGCTCTCTCTCACACACACACACACACACACACACACACACACACACACACACGGTGGACAGCTGTTTCTGTCTTGTCAGCTGACCCTTATCTTTAAATTAGCCAACGAAGCATGGGCTGTGTTTGAAGTGGCTGCATTTTCTTCAAGCAACACGAAGAAACAAGTTTAGGTCAGTAAGAACGCCGCCAGCACACATTCGCTCCCTCTCTCTCGCACACACACACAAAGCATTGTGGATGAACTAAAATATGATCCCAACAGCTAGATTTGCTGTTGTAAATGAACATGAAAGAGGTAGAGAGGAACAGGGGATAGCTGATTACACTCGAGTATACTGACAATTCAGTAATTCAGTTCTATTCTTAGTATGAGCAGCAGTTCCATTTATCCTTTATAGAATCACTTTGTAGTTCTACAATTACAGACTCTAGTCCATCTCTTCTCTCTACATACTTTGTTCGTCTCATTTACTCTGTTCTCTAATGACCAAACCAGTACAGACCACATATTATTTATGTTGTGGGTCAGCACTCACTATGGTGACGTTGACATGGTGGTGCGGTGTTCCGTGTGCGTTGACAGATTCGATCAGATCACAGCAGTGCTGCTGGAGTTTAAACACCTTAGTCACTGCTGGATTGAAACCAGTCCACCAACCAAAAATGTCCAGCCATCAGCATCCTGTGAGCACTGATGAAGGATTTTAGTATGACTAACACAAACCCTGCGGCAACAGACAACTTACTGTCTTTAACTTTACAGCCACAAGGTGGAGCAATACGGTAGAGTGAACTTAAGAAATGTGTACATATACACAGTGGGATCCAAAAGTCTAAGGACACTAGTAAAATGTTTGTTTGGCTCTTTGAAGGAGGATTCATAGAAGCACTTGAAAACTGAAGAAGTTAAAGAAGTGCAGGCACTTTGAAACAGAGAACGCTAAGCATTCAGTAACCGCAAGCTGCTCCTTGGAATATTTTGAAATCCTGCTGAGAGAACTTAAATTCACTAGTAACCAAAGACCTCTAACCCCAGCAGTTCACTGTATATTACATGCATCTGGAAAAATAAAGACCCTTTAAATCTATGATCTCTCTTATTTCAGTCACACTCACTCCTAACACATTTCTAATATTAATCATACACACATGGGAGGTCAATGGACAAACAATGGCAGTAGAATGGATTACAGTGAACACCTCACTTGATCTTAGTATGAATCCTTCATAGGAATCAAAGGCTAAATGGCAGTACACAGTGGGAACCACTTCTGGGCAAGGCAAACGCACGTACACACAAATACATTTACTAACGCATTCACACAGCCTTAAGTGACCTGATATATGTCTTTGTAATGTGGGAGTGCCTTTATTACACCCTTTCAGAAATGAGGGGAAATTGCAATAGCACTAACCACAGTGTCCACAAGCCTGTAGTGTATTAATGCCGTACATATGATACCATAAACAATAAAATATAAACAACCCAAAACCAGAAAAGTTGGGAGAGTAAGGAAAATGCAAATAAATTAAGGGGACTAACAAAATATTCAATTTTAGGGATAGTAATGCGGAGAAAAACTAAATGATGACATTTTAAACGGGTGATGTTTGGATAATCATGATTTCAGTACAAAAGTGGTATTAATCAAAGGCTGAGGAGCAAAGATGGGCAGAAGATCTCCAGTATGAAATGGTGTTGATCAAAGAAAGAATGGAAGGGGTTTGCATAATTAATCATCCACAGAGCATAATACTGTATCATTAATTAATACAAGAACTCTAAAATAAATTCAGGCTTTCAAGGACAAGGTCATAAGCCTAAACTAAAGACCTGGGATCTCTGATCCTCAGATGACGCTGCGTCAAGACAACTGCCATTCATCAATAGCTGATAAAACACAGAACACATGGACAATTGATTACTTTATCAAACTTTGTCAAGCACTAGAATATGAAAATACAGAAACAAACTCCAGTTAAAGCTTCCCTGTACAAGAATCCTCATTTCAACCATGTACAGGAGCAGCATCAACTTATCCAGGCTCAGAGGTATCTGGAATCACGCAGTGGAAATGTGTATTGTTGCTAGTTACATCAATATTCCAGATCTTTCTTTAACAAATGAACACTGTGTGATCCGAGCCAAAGACAAAAGGTACCATCCAGGCTGTTACCAGCAACAAGTCCAATAGCCAAGGTCTGTCATGGTATGAGTTTGTGTCAGTGCCCTTATCAAAAGTCTTTTACACTTCTGTGATGGCAGCATTAATGCAGAAAAGTACACTGAGATCTTAGAGCAACATTTGCTGCCTTCAATGTACCATCCTTTCCAAGGACATCCATGAATTTTTCAAGAAGACAAAACCACATGCTGCACACATTATAAAGGCATGGCTCCGGTAGAAGTGGGTACAGGTACCTGACCTGACCTGACCTGACCTGACCTGACCTGACCTGTCTCCAGTAATGTGTGGAAAATTTCGAAACTAAAAACACAAGCACAAGAAGAATGGGACAAAGTATCGTGAGAAGGAATTTCAACATTACAAAGTGGTGCATGCTTTACTGTGCTTTGGTACTGTCACTTTACTATTACTTTTTTCGGAAATCAAATGAACTTGACCAGACAAAGCATGAAATATCTCAGGTTCATACTGTCTGCAATGAACTTAAATTCAAAATAAATGTAAGAAACCCTGTTTATTTCAATATTTCCTATACCATCCCAACTTTTCCTGATTTGGGGTTGTAAACCAAGCAACCCACCCAACACACACACACACACAAAATGTGAATATCTTCCATTAACTGTTTGCATCACTGTAGTTTTTTTTTAAACAGTGTTCAATACGTTGTGTTGTTGGTGTCATTGTGGCTGTCAGCTGGAACTCACCTGGACTGTCCACTCTTTTGTAGTGGTATGGGTTGATGCAAACATCCTTCTGCTTGGATCCAAAGGGGAACTGGCAGCACTCGAGGGCTTTAAGCTCGTGGTGGGATTGCAGATCTGGCCAGCGCCACACGCGGCAATAGATGACGTGCGGGAGACCCTTGCGATGTGACACCTGGAGCCGCCCGTCTAACGAGCGTGGGATGGTCACACAGCTGCTGGGCTGCCCGGGGCAGCTGAGTGCGCGCTCCAACTCTTCCATAGCACCTTTCTTTTTCTTCAGCTTCTTGACAAGTGCATCCACTGCTTTTTCAGCCCACTTTTCCTCCTCGTCCCCCTGCTTCCAGCCCAGCAGGCGCTTCACTGCTGGGCTGGTGAACGAGAACAGCGAGGTGACGTTCATCCTGGGTGGATGAGGACAAAGTCCCGGGTCTTAAGGAGTGCTGCACTCTAGTACAACAAAGTCCTTCTGGCCAGAAAACCCTCGCAGCTGTTTGAAGAACGTCAGAGAGAGCCTCGAATAGGATCAGCGCAGCAGGAAGCGGTAGCAATAATGGACCCGGATATCCAGCAAACCTGCGGAGAGAAAAAAATTATTCATTCATTTATAATACCCCTGTAAGAGATTCTCTCACGGGAGAGACTCAGTACAATGCCAGACCAACAGCACAACAACAAGAGAAGCATCTGGAGCTACATCCTTCATCCCGCAGACTGACATCACTCGCTCGCACATCACGGCTTTTGGGAAATCAGTCATCACAGTCACAATGTGCTTTTTTCCAGTACACCACATTCTCAAAATGCTTTCCGCTATTGGCCAAGCGTTTTCACGGCGATCTCAAATATCAGCAGTGGCTCACATGAAGAGCTTTGAAAAACCTCCTGAGTCACTGCCGGCTTCATCGATGCTGTTACGTCAAAGCTGTGGGATCCCAAATCCATCTTGCACTGGGTTATCGTTCCCATTGATGGACCACATCAAAAACCACAATAAGGGCATGCTTACACATTTAAGAGCACATGCCCATGACAGTATAAGGAATAGGAAATTCTGCTTAAATAATGGTCCATTTAGTGAGATCCCAAGACAGTCGTTCAGCAGCGGAAGAGTACGAAAGATGGCTGAGAATGCAGGAGCTCACACTGGCCTCAGACTTACAGCCAGACTAAATGATTTGATACACTGTCAAGAGTGTGTTTACATTTCTACAGTTATCCGACTGTGGATAGTGGACATGCAAACAGCATACTCCGATCTAGAAATTATATTAAGAAACAATTTCAGTCTTCGAAGACTTCTCATTGCATTAATACCAATTACCCGATTTCAACTGGCTTACTCAGTCGGTCTGTGATATGCAAAGCAAGCAGCAGTATAGATCACGGTTGCCAGGTCCTCGTATTCCAAAAGGTTTGACTTCTGTTGGGCTTATTTACATAGAACCGAATTAGACCCAGCCCTTGTTTTCCTGAAAGAACAATTGTCCACTATAAATAATTCCATACACCACCAACTGATTAAAGGGGTGATTTGATTTTATTTTTAAATATGGACTGTGTATACTGATGTATACTGTTTGGTAAATGTAATGTCCAGTTGTGTCACGTGCGTGTAGGTCATGTAAACGCCTGGGCATGGAGAGAATACAAACCACTAGAAAGCGGCCTTATTTTGTGGAAATGTTATTACCGCCCGGATGTTTTATCACTAAGGAGACGAGTAAAAATTTAATCACAGATGTCCCGCTGATAAACGAATACAATTCTAATAGGGCCAAATATGTTGTTTAAATGTTTTATAGGGATTAGGTCTATGAATGCTGCATAGCTTAGGTTACATCAGTTGTTTCCATTTTTTAATGGTCTAAGAATAACATTTCGTGTGTATATATTTGTGTGTGTGTGTGTGTGTGTGTGTGTGCGCCCTTGGCTATTACTAAGGGAAGAGTCACAGAGATACACACTACTCATCACAAGGCCTGCTCACGCATTCATCCTCCTTCCTGGTTTTAGGATTTCTCCTTCTTCTTTTTCCGCTCTCACAGTCACAGTGCTAATAAGTGTAACTCCAGCTAGCGCCCAAATCCCGCTCCCTTTTCTTCCTGAGCCCAGCACTGTGAGTGCTTCAATAGAAACAGGTGCTGTTTACACTGATTGTGGAGAGCACCATGACAGGAAAGCTAAAAAGTACCTCCTATATTTAGTGCTGCCACACTGCCAACAGCTAATTTAAAAGCCCGGGAACCGGCGCTGTTGTCAGGGAGGAGCAGAGCAAACTGGGAAGCACGTCTCTCACAGCCAACTGCAACAAAGCAAGCAGCTCCTCTTATGTGCTCGCAAATAGTCTAGCGCTCAGTAGAGTCCTGCATCCAGATGACTCAGAGATCAAATAGCAAACTCAATCGCTCAGTGAGAACAGAACACAGACCCAAGTGATAACTCTTAACTTCTTTTTTTTTAAAGCTGAATGCCTTCTGGTATGGAACCTACTGGAAGCTGGGGACTACTGGAATTGAAATTTCACAATGTCAGTACTGCTGAATTAGGCCAAACTAAACTTTCTGACAGAAATATCATCTTCATGAGCACCTTTTAAATCCCTGGTGAAATCAATATCATCTCAGTATGCATTTTTGTTTACTTCCATTTCCCCCTTATTTACATATAAGTCGTTTAGCAGCCGCACTTATCCAGAGTGACTTATATCCCATACAATCTTCAAATTCAAACAATATTGTTAAGGGTCATTGCTCTATGACCCAGAAGTGGCAGCTCAGAGTGGGATTTGAGCCCTGGAACTTTACAGTCCAGTACCTTATCCACAACAGTCCCCTTATTCTCTTATTTACTGTTTAATTATTTAATTTTTATATTTATTGTGATACTTACTATTTACACTGTACCTTGGTAACAAAAATCCATAATTACTCCAGTGTGTACCAGCCTTATACTGTATTGGATTTTGTTTATCCCTGATTGAATAGTTCAGAAATGTAAAAACATTATTGTATTTTTATAATTTGGATGGGTTTATGTATTTATTTTACTTTAATTATTTTATAGCATTTTATTTTATCTGCAGACTTCTCAGTCTCCAGATAGAAATCTCATGAAAAGAATGACTTAAGATTCCTGAGAGACCTTTCAGCACTCACCAAAATCACATATTGGAATTCATTATAACATATGGCAATTTATCGAATCAAAATTGCTTCTCTCTCCTGCTTCCCTAAATATTATGTCTTTATTTACTGAGACTTGCTGTGTTCGTTCAATTCTACAAACATCAGTATAGGACATTTATAGTAAGGTGAGTGGGGTTGAATATTGCATAATAAAACTATAATTGTTCCATGTCCTTACTGCACTCAGGATTTAATTTATCTGTAGCCCTGTTGCTATCATGCATTTAGGTTAATGGGAGTAGTTCCTCTCTACCTTCCATAAAAGTCTAAAGACTATTCTCTTCAGCAACACCAAGTGTAATGATCATGATCATGATCATGTAAGGATCATGCCTCTTCTATCCTCTGTAATTTTGTTGTACTTACACTTACTCTTGGCATATTTGTGCATCTTTGTGACTCTAGGTTTACGCGTGGTATATTCCGTATGTGCGCTTAAACGTTAATCTGAGGATTTGGTTTTAATTTATGACTAGCGCTACAGTCTATTCTTACACAAAGCCAAATGAATAAAGATAACTCTAATTTGTTTATTTTAGACGGACTGAATTATTTAGATGGATTGACTGTAGTTTTTATTTGAAATGCACTGATCACAAAAATTAGGGGCTATTTCATTCCTTTTCTGAGCATCATATTTCACAGTAAATGTCTAAAAGTTACTAGTGTACTTATTTTCATTATGTTATTATTACTTATTTTGGTATTTTAAATACAGGTATTCATAATTTAGTCAAACAGTGTTTTATATGCAACTGGATCGTAAATACAAAGGGTATTTTCTCCAAGAAATGGCATGGCGACGACAGAATAATGCATCAGAGATTCTGGTGTACACACTAGTGATTGATGAGAGATGGAAACCAAAAATGCATTGATAGACATTGTATTATAAATAACACAGAAGAGAAGCCCGATTAAAGCGAAACTCAATGAGCGAATGTAAACCAGTTTATTTAGTTATGGTTTAGAGTGAATATACAGATAGATGGGAAACAAACAATAGAGTACTACTTACAATAGGTCAGGCACATACATTTAGAAATGCAATTAACAGCTTGTTACAAATAAGTAACAAAAAAAGTCTTTAAACACATCTACTGAGTCTCTCACGCAAACACACATTAATATCTTAATCCTCTGCTTGTGGATCCGCAGCGTTTCTTGCCTGTTACTGGTTGCAACTTCATAGGAACGTTTTTATAATTTAGTTGACTTGTTAAGACCTCGGTCATAAAAGTGAACAGGTGTTGATCAGATAGTCGTTAAACAGTGCTTACCTGTACTTTAATTGAGAGGAACATAGTGCCTTCCATACCTGAGGTTTAATTTCCTTCTCATAGTTTTACTTTATTAAATGTTTTAAACATATCTTATTTATATGTGAAACATTTTAGACTAATTCCATTATTACATTTACAATATTTACAAGAGACACAAAAATACAAGTAAATAGCATGTTAATGGTCTTGGAACTTGAAATCAAACGGAATGAAACATGGCTACACTGTTTATTAGTAAAATGTTTGTAGTAAGCTCACATACTGAACAATAGGCTTGGATTGAATTCTGTCTCTCCTGTTTTTCTGTATTTGCAGAATGAGGAATGAAATGTGATTCAGTGCTGCTGGATCTTACAGTATTGATTACTCATGGAGGCAGTTCTTTAAAAGAAATGAGTCAATGAATTCGGTTCCGTAATGTCACAGCAATAACAGACATACACCTACATTAGCATTAAGATTTACAGTTACTACTTATTTATACTTACAGAATGTCTTTCAAAGTGTATTTAACAATAATCAAATGTAAAATGTAAAATTTAGTGTGTTTTCTTTAAAAACAAAAACGGCCTAGGAACATATTAATACTCCAATTAAAAAACAGTATATAAGGGTGTGCAATATGTATCATCTATGGTATGATCTTAATTCTTGTTTTAACAATATACAGGCTGACTTTACTGAGTATGTTACTCACTTCAAAAACACACCTTAAGAGATCATATATTCACTGTGTCATGAGAGTGCAGTGCCATAGTGATCTAGCTAAAAGTGCATGACTGAAGGTAAAAATCTGGGAACAAACTGAACCAAAAGACAAAAACACAGGCACCACCAGCCTCGAAATCTATTATACTAGTCTATTATAAGTCTAAATTGAATTCTAAGATATGGTTCATTCTCACTCGCATGGAGGTGTTTGGCGGATGATGCTCAATAGACAGCCATCTGCAAACAATAATAATAAATAATCTGCAGTATTATCTACAGTTTCGGAGAGCCTAGAGAGACTAAAGCCAAGCAGTTAGGGATAGGGTGTTGTCCAAGGGCCCTTCCTTCACTTTTGGCTGGGCACAGCCAGGATTTGAACTCACAACCCAAAGCCATTATTACAATTCAGAATTATTATTTGCTCTCTACAATCAATGAATGATGTTCTACATGACGTGTGAGCTATTACATGTAGTCCTTTTGCAAAAGTGAATTAAAGTGAGCAACTGGCAGTGTCACATAATACAGTCCATGCAAATGTGAGTCAAAGATCCTCCTCAACTGCCAACTTGTGACAGATTGGAAAAACTGAGACCTGAGGTGTCAACGCACTGGCCATGATGTTCACCACTGGACACTTGTTAAGTACACAGTCTAGTATGTTAAGCACTGGATGCTCGAATGCTAACAAACTCACTTGCATATCTTTGAGGTAAACAGGTTTTAGTATGTCAGTCTCTTAACATAAAGATTCTTTGTCATTCTCAAATACACGTAGGCATCTCATAATGTTTATCCAAACACTGCACATGAGCCGATTTATTGAGTTATTTTCTTTACTATTAATGTAAATATCCTACTTAACCAATATATTACCATCCCAGATACATTAGTTGTTCTAGTACAGATTTTTTAAAAAGTTTTTGCAATTCATCACAACATTTAAAAGCACTTGGTTCATAAAAACAACAAGGAGTAGGCCAAAGTTGTATACGAAAATACATTTCTATTTTACATTTACAGCATTTAGCAGACGCCCTGATCCAGAGCGACTTACATCTCAAACAGTCTTACAGCTCAAACAACGGTGGATTAGGGGCTTTGCTTAAGGACCCAACTGTGGCAGCTTGGCAGAGGTGGGATTTGAATTCTGGGCCATTAGGTCCAGTGCCTTGGCTATTCAGTCAATACTTCTACACTACAGTTTCCCATACTACATAGGTACAGTGTAAAGAGTAATATGGTGTCTGGACAACAACCAGATCGCATAATGTGCAATTGCACGCATGCCTGTAATCTAAATATCCATTATGTTCCAAACTGTTTCCCTACATAGACTAAGACATCGCACTCCTTTTACCTTTGATCCACTACAGAGTAAGTCTCTACTTTAAACGGAAATATGTGATTTGTGTGATGACTAATTTAAACCAAATACCAAGCCGGAGAATCAGACTTGGCCGCACAAAAGGAGTTACCCATTAAACGAAACTCGTGTTTTCTAAAGGTAGTGGTGGCTCAGCAGCTAAGATACTGGAATATTAATTGACAGAGAATCGATCTGAGAGTCCCAGGACCTACAAGCTGCCATTGTTGGTCATTTAAAAAAAGCTCATAACCATCAAATGCTGTAGCTGTAACTTGTTTCAGGTTTTCGATAAAAACATCCAAAATGAGCAGATAATCTGAGCTCAGGGTCACCGTTAAGAGTTTCTCTTTGTAAACACGGTCACAAAACATTCCAAGGACTTAACTGTTTATGTTTCACTGCTTAATTTTGAATGTCAATTGTCATTAATTCATTCATTCATTCACTTTATTCTGACTACCTCATGCATTTACTGGCATGTTTTTGGAAAGTGGAAGTATGTTTTATTATCATTATCATCATTACCATTTTTTATTTAAAATCAGTTAACAAAATCTACAGAAAAAAAACTTTTGTATAAAATCTCTCGCTTTCTTAGTGTTTATCACTCATCGATGCAGTGCCTGCTTTCCTTGTTGACGCAACAAAGAGTAAATTCCAACCAGGCTGTTGATGCACCTGATGTTAACCGTCATCCATCATGCTGTCCACACGTGGACAATTTAGAGTAACCATTTAACCCACTGCATATCTTTGGACTGTGGGAGGAAACCAGAATAACTACAGAAGACCCGTGCAGTTAAATGGAGAACATGCAAACTCCATACAGACGGGATCGAACCGGGGATCTCTGGAGCAACTGTGATAAGCACATTCCACTGTGCTGCCTAAACTTTAATATATTAGTATAATACAGTTTATTATATTTGACTAAATATTAATATAGCTACCTCTGCACACAGCGAATATCACGTTACATATAGCATATATTAAAATGTGCAAAAATACACAATATACAACTTCACTGCATTTTTATTTATTCAATCCATTAGCAAACCGTTATCTGGTCAGACAGCCCAAAGTTTTGCTTAAGCAATACTAGATACTTGTACTGGAAATGTTTCAAACTGAAGCCGAAAGCAAAAGGCTACATATTATTGTGTTTTGTTCTAAATTTGCACTGAATATGGACCATTCTTTCAAATTGCCTCAACATCAACGTTGAAAATATTTTGATACTTGTTGGCTGTCTCCCAAATCAAAGATTTAGATATCTAGTAATAGAAGAGTACATTTTCTTATTGTACATCTATACTGTTTTAAAATGTTTTTCTTCTTTTTAAACATTACCAAATGTTCCAGCTGTGGATTGTTTAGCTTAATTTTTGCTTAGTTTTGAAAATAACCCAAAAATCTAGCCAATGCATGCCTAGCAAACACTTTGGACTCATTTCTAATTTTAAAAAGACGGCATTCTAGAGAACTTTGCATATATTTCAGAACATAATCCTTGCAACTATTTAAGGGCCGAACACATTTTATAAATAGTTATTTTTCGGTGGGACTTCAGTTTGAACTAATTAGGTAGAATGATTCACATACTCTGATTAAAACTTAAATCTGATTAATATTTAGCGCTCACAAAAATTAGGGGATATTTTAAAATGAAATAGCCCCTAATGAAATACCCCCAAATTGTGAATAGTGCAGCCTATTATTACTGATTTGTTAAAAATGTGATTTGATTTTCCAGCTGTATTCAGATTATTTTAAGTATTATATTCTGGAGTAATTTCGTCCCATTAGAGTTACTATTTGATGACTATATTTCTGGCAATGTGAGTGTTTTTCTTCTTCCACCTCTGGGAAAATTCCAGTCTGAAATACCTAGTGCGTTCTGACAAACTCGAGGGTGGTCTGATCATTTTAGTCTGGTCCAAATAATGTCTCTGTAATTTTGCAAGCAGACGTTGTCAATTATGTTGGAAACAATAACACGACATTCCAAATTTAGTCACCGTTGATGGCATATTCAGAGATTTCTCTTTCATTTTTTGTACTACTGTGGTCCATTATGAATTAATGCATGATTTGGCAAACACGTAGTTGCTTTGAGTCATATCACTTTGTCTCAATTGGGAGTCCTTAAAATATATTCCAACCAAAAGTAAAGTCTATTTAAGGAGAGTCTAAACTGGCTATGATGTAAGAAATGCACTGTCAGACATCTCTTTGTATATTAACATTCAAATAGTATCCAGTAAAGATTTATTAGGGTACTGTAATGTAAATATAATGGGTATTTTCACAAAAACTGCGCTCACTTGATACATCATTGTGTCAGAGATGCTTGATTGATGAGAGATTAAAATGACTGATACTTTTGTTTTATGCAAGTCAAAGTGCACTGGCAGAAAGCATTACGTACACAGAAGATCAGCTGACCAGATCTCACCCAGAGACTCAAGTGAATGTGAAGCAATTGATACAGTTACAGGTTAGACAAAATACACAGGGAATATGTGTGTGTTTTTATGTATGTGTTTGTGTGTTACAACGTTCTACTTACAATAGGACAGGCAGATGCATCTACAAACACTATTTACAGCTTGTTACAAATAAGCAGTGAAATTTCGTACACAGAAACACAAGAAGCTGAAACTCAAAGTCTCTAAACACATCAACCAAGTTAGAACAGTATCTAGTCCAAAACGCGAGATAACGAGCAACAATAATTAGTCACGCATTACATGCTCACACGTGTGTGTGTGTGTGTGTGTGTGTGTAAAGGTGTGTATATATATATATATATATATGATATTGATTTTGAAGGCTACTGTATTACATGTTGCAATACGAGCAATGTTTTGTATATTC
>JAUZST010047157.1:0-22500 GCA_034779995.1 Parotocinclus haroldoi | reverse complement strand
TTGAAAATATCATGTCATTCTGCCTTTCCTGAAACAACAATGTAATGTTGGCTTTTTCAAGCCTATGTGAAAGTACTGTAAATAAAAACTTCTTCAGTACATGCCTGTGGTGATGAGTACAGAGCTGACAAATCTTTATTACACTGCTCACATATTCCATTTTGAAATATCCCCTATTTTTGTGAGCAGTATATATTCGAATTACAGGTAGGTATTATTCACCAGCATTATAGCTTTGTGTTCAATAAAGTACATTTTTATTTTCTCCCTCTCTCTGCAGTTACATCTTTCGGCTTAGTTGCACACGCCTGGGCCAGTGGGCCATCGGTTATGTCACTGGTGATGGGAACATCCTGCAGACCATCCCCCACAACAAACCGCTCTTCCAAGCACTCATCGATGGCTGCCGGGAAGGCTTGTAAGTGCCGCATTTGTACGACCAGTGTCCACAATCAACACTTACTATAAAATCGACTCTGTTTGTTTATCAACCAACTGCTACTTAGAAAAGCACAAAAAAATTACGATAAGTAATTGCTTAATCTTGTGAATTTTAAAAGCGTACTGTTGGGAATCAATCTGTTGTGCGAAGGAGGCTGTTCAAGAGGCCTCATCATCTAGAATCTGTCTTTTTTTGCTCCAAGTTTACTGGCTGATATATATTTTTTCCCAAATCAATTGAAAGCATCAGTGTCTAGATTACTGACAGGTTTAGCAGAGGCTAAATGTCAAAGTATTCTGACTGATCTTTAGATCAGTTGGAGCTGCATGAGTAGACTGTGTTTCTGATCTTCAAGCCTCATGACAATCCATGGATTTGTTATTACATTTCATGCTGAATATTGCATTCATACCACATATGTCCGTATATTAAAATCTCAGCAAACTGTAATAAGCAGTTACATTTCTGGTGTTTCCATTACAGGAATAGCATCATACGAACAATTTGTCTCTTATTCTTATGTGTTATAAATCTTGAGAATACCAATAGTAATAGTGCTCGTTTCCCAGATGGACATCGTATTGGTAAAACAGGCACGTCACTATACCGCTATGTGTCTGATTGTGGGACCTTTCATGCCTAGCCTGGCTAATGTAGCATGACTGCCACTCTCCCACTCCACTGACTGAGACTGGCTTCATGATCAGAGAGAGTTACTGACTGGTTGCTAATAGGTTCAGCAGATGGACAGACAAAGAACCACACAGGTTAGGGTTAGGGCAACCTACAAGAGTGTATCAAACACGTCAGTTTTTAAATCACTTTATTAGGTACACCTCCTTGTTTCACAAGTACACAGTGGAACTGTACTAGGTGGAACTGATAAAATGAGTAAAGTGTAAACACAAGAAGGTGCAGACAGTAGAACGGTGACGAACCAGCATATTTTTTTGATGCAGGCAGATCCAAGTGAGCATAATGAGCATAAAGAATATTGCCGAACAGACACCTTTAAAGAAGTCTTGTAACTTTTGTAGAGTATTATTTGAAGTATTATTGATTAAATAGTAAGTAGAAAGAAAATCTTTTCAGGTAATATGAGGTAAGTTGTGTCAGTTTGTTAGAGTTTGTAGCAGAAAAAAAAATCTCCCACTATACATTGATAAAAAGAGTAAAGCAAAAAATCTACTATTTTTAAAAAGCTTATTTCTAATGTCATACCTCGTTTTGTACCAATATAAACATTAGTCACTGTTTTTGGTTTTATATTATATATTTTTAATTATTTATTATTTATATTATTTACCCTGCTTTAACCTTGCTTGTCCTGGCCAGGGTCAGTCATGGGGATTTGGTACTTTAGCAACTTTTCTTGTGATTTGGTGGAAACGTGCCCAGGACAGCACTGGCAGGTGTCAGTGTTGCAGCATTGGTTGTGATCCCTTGTCCGGCCTCCTCTTAACTCGGACATGGGCATTTTTTTTTGAAAGTTTTGCCGACTCAGCAGTAAGGCAACACTGTGTCACCACCCACGTCTCCAGGTTGGTGGGCTAGTGAATTGCAACCGCATCATCAACCACCTATATATCTAGATGTCATTAAAATCTTTAAGTCACCACATGTAACAGTGTGATAATGTAATAATGACTATAATACAAAAGACAATGCTGTCTTCATAATATTTAAGCATGATCAATACACTGGTTTCATGACTGAATGATGCATAGGTCCAGAAGTAGAACAGGGAAAGGGGAGGTGTGAAACTGGCCACAAATCTTGATGTAATTTGCAGATGCTTGTGCACAAACAGTTCCTGGCATTTGTATATATAACTTATCATCCTTGTTCGATGCTGTCAATCTCCCTATGATCGTTACCCACAAAGAAAATAATTAGCTGCGTCATGTTTGCTTCATAGACTTGATTTCCACATAAATTATAGAAAGCTTGGCAGCCAAGCAATATATTAGTTTCACCATATTCTCTAATGCTTCTGTCACTCATGCTAAAGTAAATAATATTGACTCATAGCAGAAAAACACACCACGAGTTATGGTTGCATTTTGACAGACATTCTATACTTCTGGTGTGGATTAAATTTTTTTTTTATTAAAATGGTACAGTGTGAATTAAGTACAGCACTAGGAGGATGACTCAGAATGGATCCAGAAATGGATTCAGAATTTACCGTTTAAATTTAAGTGTTCAATGAATTTACCACTGTGAATTATTGTCCTTTCCTCTATATTCCTGAAGTTACCTGTTTCCTGATGGCCGCAGTTATAACCCAGACCTGACCGGCCTCTGTGAACCCACTCCACATGACCACATTAAAGTCACACAGGTGAGCAACTGATGTGGGTGGGTTGGAAATTTTGGCATATTTGAAGACTTTTTAATGCGTTTATTTCACGATTTATGGGATCGGTTTAGTCTTGTTTTAGACTTTGTGCTGTCTGTCTGTCTCTCTCTCTCTCTGTTCTTAGGAGCAATATGAGTTGTACTGTGAAATGGGCTCCACGTTTCAGCTGTGCAAAATTTGCGCCGAGAATGACAAGGACGTGAAGATCGAGCCTTGTGGACATCTGATGTGCACTTCCTGTCTCACAGCCTGGCAGGTGCGCCCGGGTCCACATTCCTCCAAAGAAGTGTTATAGCCGTGCAAGCTGATACTTTTTAGTTGTTTTCTGCTGGAGTCAGGAACAATTATTGGCCTGCCAGTGCTAGCTGATGTTTGACCTATGTTAGGTCTTGATGTTCAAATCTGAACTTATCGCAGGGTCAGCTTGTTTTTCAAAGTCAGGCTCCACTGAACTGAAAAAGCAGAAATGAAAGGGATTTTGGGATGTGTAAGATAAGAAGCAAATAAAATTAGCAACACATTTAACAACGTGCCCTTTCAGTGCTACTCAGTTCAGGCTTCTGGTGGAAGTCAGAATAACTGATATTAATAGTCGGCTGCTCTAATTTAAAATATTGCTCACTTTGCCAGAGCAGGTCAGAAAAGCTTGCAAAATAGGCATATTGTTCCTACTGTCCTTCTGCTGACCCTCTACTTATGCGATAAAACAGCAAACAAATGAACGGCCTGCAGGTTCGAGGGAGAACGTGGACTTGTATTGCATACATAAGTAGTAGATTTTCTGCACGCATGTGTGTGGTTGTGTTGTGTAAGTGTACATGTTTACGTGTTTATCACTTCCATATCAGCTCAGCGATGACTCGTGGCTTTAATAGAGAAAAAAAATGTGAAGAATTACTAGTCAGTACAAACAACGATCAGTGGAGCATCTGTGCAGCTTCTCAATGTGTTCTCCTTTTTGCTATTAGTGTCAGCGTTAGCATCGATCAGCATTGTTCAGAAATGTCATTGCCGTCGACCAGCATTTAAGTTTTTTTTGTTTGTTTGTTTTGTTGTTTAGAAGGCAGTATCATACATTTGACTAGGGTAAACTAAAGGTATGCACCATTTTCCCATTCACACACTTGCACACTTAGGGCACTTTAGAAACACCAATAAACGTAACTCACATGTATTTGAAATGTGGGAGGAAACCAGAGTACCCGGATTAAACTCATGCAGACACAGGCGAAGGCCATGGCTGATTATAGTTAATTGTAATAGGATATAAAAATGTCTTTTTACTTCGGCAGTTAACAGACTCATAAGAGACACTGTACAGCACTGAACGGCGTATGATGTTAAAGTATACAGTAATGTTCTGAACTCTAATTACCATGTTTTACTTAGTAATTATAACAGATTCACTATTGGTAGTGTATTATTATTGTTTTCCCTTTTTTCTGTTCACACAAATTAAGTAACGCTGCAGATCAACAAGCAGAGGCAGGAGTTGGTCTAAGAACAGAAGTTTTGTGCTCGGATGCTCTTTAGCTCACATTTAAATAGGACTATTCTAACACGGTTGATGTGTTTAGAGACTTTTTTGTGCAAGTTACTCATGTTTGTGTGTATGACTACACTACTTATTCGTAACAAAGTCAAAGTCAACTGTATTTATGTAGCACTTACAGTGGTTCATAGTCTCAATCCTGAATTGAGCAAGCCTAGAATGACAGTGGCAAGGAAGAACTCCTTGAATAAAGAGGGAAGAACCCTTGGGAGGACCAAGACTCAAAAAAGGGAGCCATCTTCCTTGGGTGGTCTAGATGTAGAACAAGCTGTAAATGATATTTTGAAATCCATATGCAGGTCCTAGCATCAGTAATAATCATTTGTTTGATTCCCATTAGCTCCGTTTTCCTCTGTTATCTGTAACTCTAGAAACTGGTTCACATTTACTCATCGAGTCTCTTTCATCTGGCTGATCTACCATGATGTTCGTAATACTGTCCATGCATTTTTGGCTTTCGTCAAACAAAGTAGCAGTCAATTCAATCGCCCGTCAGCAAATCGTGTTCTTAGCGATATCTCTGATGCATTTACATACACAGTTTTCTTGTAAAAACCCTTTATACATTGCAATAGCCTAAAAATACCATTAATAGGGTAGTGTCTGGTCCACGTTCTGTTTCACATATTTGGACATTAAAAGGTGCGTACCTATATAAAATTTTTGTCACTGGTTTATGTAATTATATGTTTAAATCTTGGCCATTATTCATAAGTCTATGAATTGGTCCATGCTTCACTTTGTGTGGAACAAGTGACTACACTCTAGATGAGTTTCTGAGTCCACTGTATTGCTGTGCTTACTTGTGTGGCAACATTGGGATTTTGCCTGGTAGCAATTACTGGCAAGGACTCTAATTAAACAGCTGCCGTTTGGATTCATGTTCATTATTCTGGTAAGATTGAGGAAAATGACCTGGAACATCAGACTCCCACCCACGTACTGTCTGTGGTCATCACAGTCAGGTAACGCAGTGAATTGGATTTGAACGGGCTTCTACCACTTTCCTTTCTGAACAGCTTAATGGGGCACATTATTTGAGAACTCTTGTTCTCTCAATCTGCACTTCCTATAAGTATTTAGCTTTCCGATGGTGCGTTGATGTGTCTCTAAAGTTTTCAGCCAGATGGCCTCCACGATAGTCTTTTGTTCTTGCAAATACTGACACTCTTGTGATTTAGTAAGTTTAAGTACAGGATATGAAAAATTAATGTTCTTTCTTTCTGCCATATGAAATCTGTCACCAACCAAGGAAACCCTTGAGATTATGGAGCAGCTCTTCGCTTACCGTGTATGTGTTCAATTAAGTCTGCAAGTGGTCATTTAAGAACCTAGGATGACTGGGGTACTGAAGCTTGTAGATTAAGGCCAAATGGAAGCATGTGTTGTCCAGCTGGTGCTGATTGTTCCTTATGCTGCCTCCAATTTAGCAAGCAAAGCGCTTCCTTGTGCGGGAGGACCATTTCCACATCAGGACCCTGTTTATAGTTTTAGACAAATAAGCAAGCTTGAGCTGCTGTGATAGGCTTTACCAGAGGCGCTTGAGTTTGTGTGATTGCGTCCATGCATGAGTGTTTCTGGTAAAAGCCTATTACAGGCTATTTTAGGAACTTGCATTCATCTACAATGGAATGTGCATTTGTACTTTGTATTAATATGTAATGTTTCTCTGCAGGAGTCAGATGGTCAGGGCTGTCCCTTCTGTCGCTGTGAGATTAAAGGCACAGAGCCCATCATTGTGGATCCGTTTGACCCGAGAAATGAAGGTGCCAAGTGTTTTTTCCTGGAGCAGTTTAACTCACCTATGCTGGATCTGGAAGATGATGACGATGATGCTCTGGTTATGAATGGCCTCACCAACATCAGAAAGGTAATATCATTCAAGGCAAACTTGTTCATACAAAAAAAATCCTGAACTTTATGCCCATAATTATAAACCACAATAGTTAAAAAAACAATAATAAAAAAAACAGAGACCTACCCTAGCTATAGACTTTAAGTAACAGGAAGCAGTTTGAATATTAAATCTAGTTAATATAAGACTTGTTGACCATAAAGCCCAGTGACTTTTTTTTTTCTTTTATTTTCTTGCGACAGATCTCTAGCTGGTACTCTATTTGGGTGAAAATATTCCAAAAAGGCCTTTTTGTTCTCCACATAAATGCCAGCTAGTTTTATCAGAGAAAATGCTGTGTCTCTGCCTACCTTCTGAAGACAACAAACTCTTTATGATTTTTATTTCTGCTGAGAATAGAGATCCTCTATGCTGAATGCAATTCATTTTCTCTTTTTTTTCCTCTCCCTAGTGTACAGAGCTCCAGAACTCTCCCATAATGTCTCCAAGCTCTTCTCCTGTAAGCCAGCGCAGGAAGCCTGTAGCTGACCATGCAAGTGTTCAGCACCTAAGTCTGCCTCCTGTTCCACCCCGTCTTGACCTGATTCAGAAAGGTGTCATCCGCTCTCCTGCTGCCAGCCCCACTGGCTCACCAAAGGTATTCATGTTCTCCCGGAGTTTGTGTGGGTTTTCTCCAGGTACACTCGGACATTTTAAAGACGTGTGTTAGTTTAATTGTTAATTTAAGTTGTATTCTAATAAAGAGACATAATTATATAGAGAAATAAGTATATAGGGTCCTTATAACTTTGATAAAACAATATCTGCAGCTCACAAAAATGAGAAGATATTTAACAATTAAATATATTTCCCCTAATGAAAAATCCCATAATTTTTTGTGAGCAGTGTATGTAATCTAATGGTAGTGTGAGACTTTTGCACAGCACCGACTTATTTTTGTAGTACTAGACGCATTGTTTGAGTTTAACAAAAGTAAAAATTACTAACAACATGAAACATGATTTTCTGTGGATCTGGGTCTTCCATGGGGTTCATGGGGTGCATTCAAATGCATACACTGGAAAGGGGAACCTGTAAATCACTGAAGGCTCGGAAGGACTGTTAGACAGAGCCAGTTATATGCCTGTCTGACACCCAGCCTCACTAATAAATAATATAATAACATAACAGGTCTCCTGAACATGGTTCTCTGCAAAGGAGTGATGGTATCAACAGGAGCAGGAGACTAGAAATTACATAAAATTGCACATACATGATTCCTCTCAGAATGAATATGCTCTGTTAGACAAAAGTAAAAATCTACTTGCTTAAAAAATATAGTTAACATGCTTACCTAGACGAGCTTGCGTAGAACCTAGAAATGCGCATTTCTTGTTTACCAAGGAAACACAAAGAGTTAATCATTTTTGCTCTTTTGGTTTTCATATTTTAATCAAATAGAAAAAGATGCATTTGGTCCCCAACAGAACACAAGTGGTTGTGTACATAAATTCTAACCTATATGCTGACTCTGCTGTTATCTTTTCTCTTAGGGCTCACCAGGTGTGGCCAGAAAACAGGACAAGCCACTTCCTGCCCCACCGCCTCCTCAGAGAGACCCTCCCCCTCCCCCTCCTCCTGAACGTCCTCCTCCAATCCATTCTGAGAGCAGGGCCGCTTGGCTGGCACCAGTCTCATCATCTGGCCTTCCCAGGGACATGTCACTGCCCTCAGAGGCATGGAGCCCGAAAGATACCAGCGTCTTGGCGGAGAGCAGAACAGGAGCAGAACGCTCACCCAAACTAGCCCATGTTGCCCCTGCTCAGCTGAATGGGAGACCCCTTAGCTGCGGAGCCATCAACCACAGATCAGACATACACATGGAGTGCAGTAAGGTGAGAGACACGCACATAAGCAAAGAGCACAGGTATGAAGGACACTAATATAATGCTATCACCTTCAGAAGACAGGACACGTTTCCCCAAAGATAAAACGAGCGTCAAACATATCACTCTGCTCAGTCTCACTGTAATCAGAGAGTCCCATGAAGTTATAAATAAATATGTCTGTGATATAAATACACTGAGGCTTAGAATAGCTGGTTTACCTGCCTGTTACAGTAAGTAATGTCCCAGTATAAAATCATGATTCTCCTGTAATGCCAGTGTTACCCTATCAAACGAGAGCCCATTCTTTATCTTGGGGATTTTATTTCATCAGCAATTAAACTTTAATCTTTAAACTTTAAACTTTAAACCCGTTTGCTTGCTAAAGCATGGCTGATGAGATCAAATACTAAATCTTGACTTCTTTTGCAGTTTTGTATGGTGTAGACAATAGTTATTAAGTTGAATCTGTTACTAAGCAACAGAATACTTACACTTGTGAGCTGTTTTTGTGTGTTTTTTCATGGCAAAGCTTTGCGTTAGAGCAGTTGTTCTCTACATATATGTAAAAACAAACCTTTAGCATCCTCCTGATTGTAACGTCTTTCCTTCTTGCTGTCTATTAAACTCATAACCCACACACCAGCACAAACCAGATGCAGTTGTCTGATGACAAATTTAGCCTTCGTGCCCCACCGTGCGCTGTATTCTCAGTGCTCGTGGATTAAAGAGACCAAAAAGAGAACACACGCAGCACAGAGGGATTTGGGGATTTTCATGAAATTAGGGGTTCCATTGCCCATTGCCGACAGTGCATCCTGAGGGAGGAAGTGTGTGGGTGAGGGGAGGGGGAGAGGAAGAGAGGGAGCAGCAGCGGCGGCCACATGCTCTTTCTGTAAGAGCTAGTATAGAGTCTTCTTCCTGTCAGTGACATTTGACATCCAGTGCTACATTCAGTCTCATTACAGATCACTGCAGGACCGCTGTCGTGCAAAGCATATGCAAGCGTGTTTTTGTGTGTTTGTGTGTGTGTGTCTGAGAGAAAGAGTGAGAGAGACTGATTCTATGTTTGTGTGAGAATGATTCTGTTTGTGTCAATGGGTGTGTCAGCATGTGCATCTGTGTTGTTTGTGTTTGGACGTGTGTTTGGACGTGTGCTTGGGCGTATGTTTGGGCGTATGTTTGGGCGTGTATCGATTTGCATGTGTATGAGAGGGGAGATGTATTAGTATTTTTGTGAGAATTAGGCATTAGGTTAGTGCTTAGTGTTCTGTAGATCACATTGGCAAACAGGGAGGGTATTTTAATAAACTGTAGATTGATGAGACCAAAACAGAACTTTCCAGTTGGAATGAGAAGCATTATGGCTTGGTCCTAAGCTCCTGCGATATCATTATACAAGCAAATTTGAAGTAAAAATGTCACAGGACATCGGTTTGTGACGTGAATCTCAAGCGAAGGCGGGCCATGCAGCAAGACAATGAAACTAGCCCCACAAGTCATTTTACCAGCTAATGCTTAAATCTGCTCAAATTTCTAAAATCGAATGTGCAGGTCTGATCAATGGTTCCCAGAGATGTATATTGCAGTTACTGCGGCAGAAGCAGTTTCAAATACGTGACCAAGTATAATAGTTTTGAAATCGGAACTTTCAAACACAGCTGTATAAACTATTGTTCATCAAAATTAACTTATTCAAATTAAATCAAATGTTAAACAATTCTAAACATACAGCCATTGTAATGTTTAAAGGTGTTATAATGTTAGTTAGTCAGCCAAATCCTTTCATTTCTGTTACAAAACATTGACAGTCATTTTATTGATCCAAGTTTTGTGCCATATCTTTTTGTGTTTCACATCTTTGTGTGGTTTCTTTACCACATATTAGGTTTGAAAAGGTTGGGGGGAAATGATACACTGTTGTTGGATGACTTTTGAAATTCTGCAGCCTGTGAGCAATGGTCTTTAGCTGCTGGGTTTTCAGACTGGCCTGTATAAAGTATATACATGTGACACTGTACGTTTCTCAGAGGATGCTGGGTGGTTTGTGCAGTTTCTATTATGTCTGATGCTAGCTGGGAAGAATGTTAAGCCTGACTTTAGCCTTTCTGTTAAATAGCCGCTCACCAACGGCCTGTTAAGCTCAGAGAAGTATGATGTTCCCCCTCTGCGCCATTCCCCTCCGCCACCCGCCCTCACCAGCAGCAGCAACCAGAGGTGAGTCTTTCTGCACATGCACACATTATGCAGTGGTTGGACATTTTGGTCATACTGTTGCCTTCAGCTAATGATTTCCTCTTTGTTTATCCCAGCTCAGTTTTATACATGCTCTTTGTTTTCACTTTGCTGCGCAGCCATCTCAATGAACAGTGAAGTACTACATAAAACATTACATTTACATTTCCAGCATTTAGCAGACACTCTAATCCAGAGCGACTTACAATTAATACAGTCTTACATTTTTAAGCAATTGTGGGTTAAGGGTCTAGTCCAGTACCTTAACCGCTAGGCTACCACAGGCCCTAGTAACATACATTGTATGTACTATTTAATAAGCCAAACCTAGTACACTGCTCACAAAAATTAGGGGATATTTCAAAGCATTTGATTTTATTTCAATAAACAACATCAGGAAAACAAATAAAATCAAAAAGTTGTTTGATTACCGCAAACGAGATGCAAACCCAATTATAATGATTGAGTAGCAAGTGACATAATCATAGGGATAAACAGAAGCATGTTAAACTAGACGAGAGTGCCCCACATTGACTGTTCAAAACTTTGGTCCCAAAACACACTGACAGTGATGGGGCATGGACAGGTTCGGATTGTGCAGCAGTTCTTGTAGGATCCTGGTATTATTCATTTTGAAATATCCCCTAATTTTTGTGAGCAGTGCACTTAATAATAAAGACCTTTCGTATTTACTTCTCAGTTAATGAATCTTGAAGCATCGTTGTCATATTATATTTTTAGAAAGCTCCATCAAATCTGCTGGACAGATTTGGACCACTGCTACGAATGTTATTGCAAAAAGCTGCCAGAACCTTTTTCAGCATGACTTGTGGTGCGCAACCTCTCCCTTGTGTGTATTAATAATATGGTAACAAGTGGCGAGTTAATACACATTCAAAGTGAAAAGGCATTCCATTCCACATGCGAAGCACCAAATAGTGGTCAAAATGACTAAGGTACTTATTAGACATAATCTTTAGAACTGTAACATGTGATTTGGGTGAAGTTTTATTCCGGCCTGGAGATACATAACGGACTGCTTTTAGTATAATTATAGTTGTTGTAGGTTTGTAGATTAACACGACTATTTAGCAGTACAGAAAAGCAAACCCTACTTTTTAAAAAATGGATAGCTTAGATAGATAGCTACGCTAGCCAGTTAGATGTACAAGAGTGTGAATTAATATCACATGCACAGATCAGATTGCAATGTTACTTACACTAAGGATTCATGTTACAGCATAAGAGCTATTATCAGAGTATCTCAGTACTTGGAATTTGCATATAAGGGGCGTTTATGATCATGTTAATTTGAATATGATCTTAGTAGTTTACCAGATGGCTAATGTATTCGACAGGCATCCTCGTTAATAGCTTAGTATGTGGTTTGAAATGCAGCACAAGTACTTTTGAGTCTAATTATCTGCCTCTGTAACTGTAGTTTATGTATCACTACAGTGACGGTACAAAATTACAAACATTTGCACATGACTTTGAATATCACTTGGAAGAAAAAGCTGTATTCGGAAGATTGTATTTTAAGAAAAAACATTTAAAAAAAATCTCTTATTTGAGGACCGTGTGTGATTGTTTTTTCCAGGCATACATTGGCATTGTTATAGCAATTATTAAAAAAAAACCAACCAAACAAACAAACAAATCAAAACCATATAATGTTCTTTGAACAGGTATGTGCCGTGCACAACATACATTGGCATTGCGTTTTGCGAAACTGGATTTTGACTGGACTTGAATGATTAATCTCATTAAATTACAAAATTGACATGAATTAAAATCCAGTACACAGACATTTAGAGCAGGAATGTACTTTACAACACAGTAATTGTTCTTTGTATCGTTTATAACATTGTAAAAAACTTTTAGCATGTTTTCTGTCTTTCAAGACTCCTGTTCTCTTTTTTGTAGAGCAGTTGTTGCAGTTGTCTCAAGGCATGAACAACAGGGTGCAAATGTGTTTTATTGCACACGCACTGACACACCAGTTAGCCTGATGCATGTCTTTGGAAAAAAACGAGTACCCAGAGTAAACTCACATGGACACGTGTTTGTGTGTGCATGCGCTGGGGGTGTAAGCGTGTGTGCACGCAGCGTCCATGGTAAAACACTTAGCGTTGTTGCCCTCACAAAAACAGCAGTACCCGAACGATGCAGAAATGCCAAGACAAAATATGTTAAAGAGCAAAAATATTACCACTTAAGGTGAGGTGCAAGGTTAGCAGCATTATTTAACTACAGTAATAGCACCTCGGTGCAGACCTCTCACAAATAAATGCTTTGTTGAGTAGCTGGAGGCTAAATTGCAGCTGGCTCAGAAGACAGTAGATTCTTTGTAATGAGTAACACACTCACATTCGCACAATAAGAATTGTTACATGTCATTTTCCAGAAGGAAACATCAGCAAACCTGGTTTGTGTGCTCTTACATCCACCAGCATGCTTTCCCCTTCTGAATGAATTTGGTTTTATGTTGGTGATATTTCTTAATATGTTGATTTAATATGACATCAGCATCTATGACTGTACGTGACAGGAGCAAGACTATGACAACACTAGTCAAACACACTCACACTGGGGCAAATTAGCAGACAACTGAACCTAACGCATGGTTTTGGAATGTGGTAGTAGACAGGAGCACCTGGAGAAAATCGTCATGCAGTGATTGTTGTTGCTGTGGAAATAAAACTCCATGAATGCTGAAAATGTAACCACCCTTTCTATCAGTGTAGAATGAACTCATTGTGGCCCTCTGCTGGTGATGGATGTGTAAGGCTGTTAGATTAGATCATGACTTAGTACGCTGTTGAAATTTTGATTGTGCTCCTATTACACATGTAGTATTTCCCTTATCCAAGACTTGCGACCAACACAGTCTTATACTGCTGCGTTAAAAAATATTCAACCCCCACTGCAGTAATGCGTTTTAGCAATTTTAACCATTTACTAAGATGTTTTATCTTGTTCACAATCATATCAAAGAATGACTTGTATAATGGACAAATGCAACTTAAATGACAACAATGTGTTTTCAGATATACCAAATGTCCTTTTTGTGATTTCCTTTCTGGCAAAACTATTCAACCTCTTACAGATTACCACTCTCAAGAATAAAGCTTTCAATCAAACATTGAAAGCACCTGCAGATGTGAACAGAACCATAACGAGCAATAATTAAGAAGATTTAAAAGGACTGAGGCACTCAACTCCTGCTAGACAGTTAATGGTGCATTTGCAACATGGTGAGGTCTAGGAAATGGTCAAAGAAGTCAAGAGACAATTAAGAAGTCAATAATTTCTCTTCATAAGCAAGGATATGGCTATATAGAGACAGCAAAGACATTAAACATTTCAAGAGATACAACTGGAAGAATGATTTTTTTAAATAACTAAATGCATTTTTATTCTAATTAAATTGTAGTCAAATTAAGAAATGTCAACCCATTCACAACTGTTTAACGAGTTTTCATTAGTTTCATGTTTAAGCACATGAATCAATAATGGGAGTACCCGTGATCCACACTGCCTCCCAATGCATGGTCCTGGACCATGTTATGTTCAATATAAGAATGGTACCATTTGGTAGTGCACCTTGTGGTAGTTTGTGCATTACTTTGCATGGTGGGGTGACGTGAAGGGAACACCATCCGAAATAGTTGTGCGTATGTGTGTATTAGAGGGAGAGAAGGAGTGGAGCGCAGTAACAGGGCACTTCATTAGCAGCAGATAGATTGCACTTCGAGGTGGTCTACCCTTTTAATTGTATCAGCATGGCAACAGAGCTCAAACCTGGACTGTTTGATATAAAATTGGCGACCCTAGGTAAATAGTCGAGTATTGAGACTGGCTTTCTTTAGACTGCTTTTGTGATGCAGAAGAAGAAGTGCAATACACTCCACAGCTATATGTACACTCCTCATGAATTGCTTATTAGTGTCTAATTTTGTTACATAACTAGGGTGCCTGTGTGATTAATTGGCTCATGTGAACAACAGAGAATAGGGTAAATGTTAATTCACAGTTGGGTTGTGCAAAGCCCCAGTCATGCCACTTTGAAAGAGGTTAGGGGCGGTATTGGTGATTTAGACTAGCGAGAACCTGCAGGTTAATATAATAGGAACAGCTTTTCACTGCTGATTAACGGTTTACAGCACAACACGCCGATTTATTCTCAAATGCTATTCTCTGGTGTTTGTATGGAGGTTGTGTATGTGTAAAATAAATAGTCTAGGATTGGGCACCGAGTTGGTACTGTGTTCCATACTTCTCTTCAATGTGTCTATTTTGTTTCCATTTCCAGAGGGTCTAGTAGAAGCAGTCAGCAGGGGACTGACATAATTTAGAGCTGACTTGTGCAACAATGGCTTCTTTTTAAAAACCTAACCGATTGCATCTCATTATCTTGCGCCCCGTGGTACTAATTGGTATTTCCTCTCTGTAGTGTGCTGCATCCACAGTGAGTAGGGTTTGAACCCTGACAGGAACTTCCCTCTGGGCCAGGCTTCGCTCAAGCATGATTGACTGTGTCTAAAGACCCCCTCAAGATCCTGACAGGATAAGAGGAAAAGGGCACACAATCCATCTGTCAGATCTATCAAATATCTCTGTCTACACATGAAGAAATAAATAAATTAAAATCTTAGTTGCGATTTTGTGCAAGATAGGCCAGTTTTGGGTACATATTTTAGGATCTTTTAATCCACTGATACTTTGATACTACAATTGCCCAAAGATATAATTCTACTGGATACACAATGGATGACTTTATTTTATTACGAAAGCTTTGTTTTACTGACATAATGAGATTGGTAGTGTCAAGCTGAACACACTAAGATTATATATTAGTTTTATTAGTACAATTATATACGTTATAATGTGTGTATTTTATTCATGTTATTACTTATTTTGAAATATCCCCTAATTTTTGTGATATTTTACGTATAGTAGTGAAGGAACAAAATATATATGGATTGATATGTTTGAATTTATATAAAAGACAAAAGATACAGTTACATTCAGCAAATAAAATGGGTTCAGTTTATACCAGTGTTACTAAAGACACAGTATTCTAGCAGCACAAGACATTTTGAGATACCAGTCTTGAAACCAGAAACTGTCTTGTTCATCTGGTTAGAAATTTGGAAGGTGCAGCTAATAATGTTAATATTATTAGTCAGAAATATACAGGGGGAATTACACAGTATCAGCAGCTTTGATGGGCTAAGAGCTTGATTTAACAAATACAAGAATGAACCTTTGATAGATAGCGTTTAATGAAGGACAGACAGTCTGTTACTTTTAACGTTGATTTGTTTTATCGCTGTTGTTGTTGCTAGGTTACGGAGTAATGCTTAAAGAACTTTAGCCAGAGTGCCATTATCCTGCAATTTTAGCGCTCCTGTAACAACTCTCACCCGTTGAAATAGGGAGGTTTAAACTAACTGTGGTTTTAAAAAAGGTATTAAATTTGCATGAATCAACCTTGAACAAAGTAGTTCTGCTTTAGATTTTGACAAATGTGAGTGCCTGATCATGTAGTTAAATTCTGGCTGTTATCAGATAAGAGAAACCAGACATAAAAAGTTCAATAGCTGGATCAGTGTCATTTTCCACATCTGGTTCTTGAGTTGTCATGTCTGGCTCATCTATGTTTAAAGTCTCTGGTGGCTTCAGTTCTGGCAAACTGTCAGGATGAAACACTGGTCTTATGTCTAAAGGTAGTGTGGTATTCAGTAGAGTAGAATTTGTCGAGGAGCTAGAAATATTGGCTAGAAAGAGTCCAGGACATGATCCTTCTGTTCTCGCCATATCTTTTGAACTGCAAATGCCTTTGACATTGAGTACCTCTGAGCCGAGCTGTCAGATTGACTGCATATGTAGCACAAAAAGATCAGAAGAACCCATGGTTTGTCAGTTGTACAACCATAGTGTCTTTGTGGCTGTGTGTGTGTGTGTGTGTGTGTGTGTGTGTGTATATATATATATATATATATACACACATATATATACTTTGCACATAATGTTTTATCTAAATGAAAATAAATTAAAATACATTGCCTGTGCATGTGCATCAGCATGCATCTTTGCATCTAAACTGATTGCAAGCCCAGGTGTACTCTGACTGACTGAAACAGCTGGCTTTGTGGTCAGTATACTACAACTCCATTACCATTACCAAGCATATAAAACGGTGTTTATTACATTTACTTGGACTTTTATTCAATTGCAGACAGTATGAGATATTTCATGTTTTGTTTGGTCAACTTCATTTAATTTATTAATAGGCATCCATTCCTTCATTTCAGGCATGCATTACATTCCAAAACATGTCGGGATGATACCACTGATGTTGTCGTTCTATTTCACCACACTTACATATGTTTTGGCACGGAGGATACCAAGTGATTTAGTGTTTCAGGTGTTATTTTCTCCCATTCTTCCTGCAAACATGTTGTAAGCTGTGCAACAGTTCGGGGCTGTCATTGTTGCATTTTTCGTTTTAAGATTCTCCATACATCATGTATTATTATTTGTTTTTTTTATTACTAGCTCTACATTGCTCTATCCCAAGTATTTCTGGGTTGGGTTGCAGGTCTGAAATGCAGGAATGCAGGTTTATTAATAAATGAAATGATGTTATATTAAACATGACATCTCAGGTTCATACTGTCTGCAGTTAAATAAAAGTAAAATAAATGTAAAAAACACTTTATTTATATGCACATTCCCTACTTTCCCAACTTTGTGGATCTTGGTTGTAATAGAATTACAATTTTAGAAAGCTAAAATCTATAACGTGATTTCAGCAAGTGAAATCTTCATTGTCCAGTGTGTATTAGTCCTATTGATCTATCTTTGATGGTCTGGTGTTTTTGGTAAATGTTGCTGAAGCTAAAACACGATTATGTTTGTGTTATTGCTGTGTGCTACAGGCATTCGAATCCGTTCAGCAGTGCATGTTTGGAGCGGTCTCGGATATGTGACAAAGTGGAGGATGAATATCAGGTTCCCTCATCTCACCCTGTATGCATCACACAACCACCTGTCTTCGTCTCTGTTCGCATTCCTAACAGGTAAGCACACGAATACGCTATACATTTACCTGCTTATAGTGAAGCACAATGCAAAGAGCATGCCTTTGACCTCAATATACACTTAAGGAAAAGCATCTTGCTTTACTTGCATTACTTACAATGGCTATTTATGCTTACTGACAAAAAATACAGCACCCAGATAGAAATGTCAGATTCTTTGAGAACACAGCATGGATTAGGGGGCTTACAACTGCTTCTCTCGCTGCCCTATAAAAACTCTCTCAGAGGCTACTTTTTGCTATTATACCTTTTGGTCAGAGATTGTTGACTGCTGGACCTGCCCATGCAACACATTTGCCCACACCTGAGCCTGTACATCCTACACCCTCATAGGTTGTCTCGTATCACGTTAGGAGTGACTGACTGTCATATGCAATGGCTCCCCAGATCATTACACCAGCAGTTGGGGCAGTGTGTCCCTTTACTGCAAAGGCAGGATTGAAGTATTTACCATGATGCCTCAACACTCGAACCTAACCGTTGTCGGATCCCAGAAAGTTGGATAACATGGATATGTCCCTAAAGACCATATGTTTCCAGTATGTGCTCAGTATGTGCCCTTAAAGGGCCCCCGTGATTTACCTTTGCTAAGCAATTGGAAACTGGAACTGGAAAAGTCCAGGTGAAATTATACCTGGAAAACAGTGCCAGTCCATCGCAGGGCTGGATTGGGCTGTCCTTGTGCTTATGTAGTGCTCAACATAGATATAAAACAGTGGCACTTATACCTGGCCAACCTACTTATACCTATTTCTGTTGCTCCACCTAAGTGGATATTTGTTAATGATCAGTAGAACACTAGAACATTAGTGTCAAGCATACACAAGTCTGTGATCACTATTGATCCAGAGATGGTGTAAAGACCACAGCCATTGACAGAGAATGAACATCCCTTTAATCTAAACATGAACTATATATATAGGATAAAATGTTACCTGAGTTTACTAAACACATTGTCTTGTTCTGAAGGAGTCTAGAGAACATCTCATCAGATCTCACCTCTGAAGGAAAGAAACTGAAAGCTCCTGAGCAGAGTAAGATGTGTTCTTTGTATGTTGTAGTCCAAGAAGCTGTCTTTTGGTGTCTGTGCAGTACGCACATTTAAAGTTGTATATAAAAAATCTGATTTTGGTTTGTGTTCACAGCATGCATTGTTCTGTAACCATCATAGCAGATGCATGTTTTAGCCCATTAACTTTAGCACAGTACCGGTAGGTTAGGCGGTTGTAGCTGTAGCTTTAGCTTTAAATTAAATGAAAAGTTTATGTTGGATTAAAGGTTTGTTTGTCACAGCAAGAACCACAGGTAACTGGACCCTTCAGTGCTTGCAGACTCTAGCTGGAGTCTTACCAGAGATAATCTAATACGTGATTAAGGGAGGATCCAAAGGATCCAAGAAGCCAGTTACTGTAGACATAACTCGTATTTGTTGATTCAGTTAAATGACCTTTATGTTATTAGCTAATTGCTGTGGTTAGGCTTGTGAGTTGATTCATTGAAGTACATTTAAATACACTGGAGTTTCCTCTGAATCACCTGGTGAACAATACATTTGCATTTTTATATTTACAGATGTAATAACTATATAGTATAATTAATATGCAGGCAAACTCGAGCCAAATGACAGTTTTCCTTGTTATATTTGAATTCAGCAAATCAAAATAATACATTTTGAGATTTTAAGATTTAAAGATTTTGGACATTTTGCAGACCAGTGCAATTGTCTATAACCCCAATTCCAATGAAGTTGATATGTTGTGTAAATCATAAATAAAAACAGAATACAATGATTTGCAAATTCTTTTTAACCCATATTGGTTATATACCAATTAGATACACAACAAAGAGAAGATATTTAATGTTCATACGGATAAACTTTTATTGTTTTTTGTAAATATTCAATTGGTTTAGAACATTCAATAGGTAAGTGTCATGATTTCCTATAAAGGGAGACTCCCCGAAAGGCTCAGTCGTTCACAAGCTAGGATGGGATGAGGTTCACCACTTTGTGAATAACTGCATGAGCAAAACGTCCAACAGTTTAAGAACGTTTCTCATCGTGCAATTGAAAGGAATTTAGGGATTTCATCATCTACAGCCCGTGACCTTCGATCCCTCAGGCAGCACTGCATTAAAATTCAACATAATTCTGTAATAGATATTACCACATGGGCTCAGGAACACTTCTGAAAACCATTGTCAGTGAGCACATTTCATCACTTCATCTACAAGTGCAAATTAAAACTCTACCATGATGCCGACGGCTTCTCTGGGCCTGAGCTCACCTGAGATGGATCGATGCAAAGTGTAAAAGTGTCCTGTGGTCTGAGGGGTCCACATTTCAAATTGTTTTTGGAAATCATTGAAGTCGTGTCCTCTGGGCCAAAGAGGGAAAGGACTGTTAAAGTCCGCATCTGACTGAAAATCAGCATTTCTGATGGTATAGGGGTGTGTTAGTGCCCATGGCATGGGTAACTTCTAAGCACATCTGTGAAGGCATCATTTATGCTCAAAGGTACATAAAGGTTTTGGAACAACATATTCTGCCATCCAAGAAATGCCTTTTTCAGGAACGTCCCTGCTTATTTTACAATGCCAAGCCACATTTTGCACGTGTTACAACAATGTGGCTTTGTAGTAAAAGAGTGTAGGTACTAGACTGTCCAGACCTGTCTCCCATTGAAAATGTGTGGCACATTAGGAAGTGCAAAGTACGATAAGGGAGACCCCGGACTGTTGAGCAACTGAAGTTGTACATCAAACAAGAATGGGAAAGAATTCCACCTACAAAACTTTAACAATTAGTGTCCTCGGTTCCGAAACGCTTATTGACTGTTGGTAAAAGGAAAGTTAAGTAACACAGTAGTAAACATGACCCTGTCCCACATCTTTTGGAACGTGGCATCAAATTTGAAATGTGCGAAAAAACAATACAGTTTATCTGTTTGAACATTAAATATCTCGTCTTTGTACATTTACATCTGGTCATTTGGAAGACACTAATCCAGAAGGTTTTAAACTGATACTGTCTTGTCTGGCAGAAATTGGAGACAGTTATGAAAAGCTGATGCAGAGATGTTTATTGATAACACAGCAGGCAGGGATACAAAGACCCAGGTAGTAATGGAGTAAAAACAAAACAACACTGAGTCCAGCAGTCAGTACATTAGGCAGAGAATCCAATGGAAAGGAAGTAAGGCAGGGTTCTTACACTGAAAATCGTAGCTGAAATACAGGAACACTGGAGTGAATTCGTGCACAAGTGCAGGGATGATGAAAGATGTATGAGAGAATGGTATTTGAATGTCCAGGGGGATGATATGCAACTTGAATACATTTCAGGAGGTGGACAAAACAGAGCGAAGAAGTGAGTGTCATTGCTGAAGTGAAGTGTGCCAGGAAATAGAGTCTAAAAGACAGGACTGAGATTGTGACAGAAACAACTGCACAGGGTGCAATTAAAGCAACTGCGGCATAATGGTTTTGCTCAGTGACCCAACAGTGACAGCTTGGCAGTGCTAAGACTTCTGGTTCCTTCTAGTTGTTATTCCAGTACCTTAGCCACAGTGCCACATTTTATGGAAAAGCGTAGTAATATATGTGGTTGTATCTATAATGTATCGCTGTAGCTGTTGAATTGACTCTAACCTTGTGTTTTGTTCCTCAGATGCATTTGCCATAGGCATACCCGTTACAAACATGACGTCTGCCGCTCATTGCCAGCTCCACAATAACAGGACGCCATCAGACTATGACATTCTTCTGCCCCCACAAGGTAGCCACTGACACACTTTCTTATGCCGGAGCACCTCCCCATAGCACATACTTTGTTTTTTTTTGTGGTTTGTTTTGTTTGTTTGTTTAAACATGATGCTCACTTCTAGACTTCAGTTAGGTTATCAGTGACATGTTTTCTTGGTTGTAGTGGTGATCTGTTTTGTTACCGATTGCAGAGGCATAACATGCCTCTCATTATAAATGAGTCTGATTGAAAATGGCTTCATTAATATTTTGCTACAACACTTGTAGATAAAAGACAAGCATCAGTTCATCCACTCATCTCCATATCTTATTAAATTTTAATACGAGTTCCCAAATGCACTGTCCTGATAATGTACTATGTGAAAAAATAGACAACGTGGACCTGTTTTGAATTTACACTGCTTGAATAAGAATTTATGATCACTGTTTAGTCAATATCATACAGTTCTGAACATGTATGTTTCACCTTCAGTGACGCAGATTACTTGGTGTCTAGCGCCATCCAGTGGTAAGACACAAATGCTTCGGTTTATTTTTTTTTAAGCCGCGTTTTTTTTTTTTTTTTACTTTATTCTTTTCAGCCGTGCCAACAGAAGATTTGTTCAACACAGCACCTCCATCACAGCCTCCTCCTCCTCCCCCTGTTAGACACAGCTTTCCAGACACTTCCTCTTCTCCGTCCTGCTCCAGAGCATCCCGGCCTGTGTCTGGTAACTTCCTGCTCAACTCTGGTGTGTCTACTCAAGCGCTTTAGCCACTCCTTTATTATATTTCTAAATTTGAGAATTGCAGATGATTCTCTCGATGTAATGCTATTCGGCACATGTTTTTTTTCATGTATTGAACCACGTGCATTTAATGTTTAGATGCCTTTCTGGATGTGCTGAGTGGCTCGACGCCATTACCTCCTGTCCGGAGACAGACAGGAGAAAGCATAGTCGGAAACTCACAAGAGTATGATCTGCTGCCCCCTACATCAAGTATGTTTCCTTGTATGTTTTATAGCAACATCCTGATTTTATTATGTGCTTTTAAGTAGTCCATGTTAAGTTTTTTCAGCTGCTAACACACCAAAGAGTCAAGGTCATAGGAAGGTGATTTGGGCAAGTGTGTCTTTGCATTTGTGATCTGAGGTGTCGCACATCAGGGCATTACCTTTTAAAGGGAAAACCATTCGATTCCTTGCAGACATTGTACAGTTATATTTCCCAGTTATTTGTAAGTGCCACAGACAGAAATAACTCAGAATCAGCTTAGTTTCTAATTATTTTAATCCTGTTTAACTGAGTACTGGTGATTTGTTGGCTATATAAACAAA
>JAUZST010047147.1:0-25513 GCA_034779995.1 Parotocinclus haroldoi | reverse complement strand
ATACATACATACATACATACATACATGTATGCATACACAATCAATCTTTATTTGATACACTGCCGATTTTTTCCCTCCGTACAAAAATATGGAAAATAAATATCTGAGTAAACATTTTAAAAACACTGCACCATGGCTTATAACAGCTTGACTTCTCTGAGGCATGGACTTAACTAATGACAAACAATATTCTTCATCAATCTGTCTCCAACTGTTTGCTATTGCTGTTGCCAGATCAGATTTGCAGGTTGGAGATTTGTCATTGACCATTTTCTTTCATTTTCACCAGAGATTTTTAACTATATTGAGATTTGGACTAAATGCAGACCATACCATTGACATTGTAGGTCTTTCTTATAGGAAAGTTTTCCCGTCCTTTTCCCTACATACATTTGTACATGCCTACACACTACGTGCATAACGTTGGTTCCAACTTCAACTAAGAGAGTTGGAACAAAGAGAGTCGTGATAGTGCTTAAAGTTTACATGCAAAGATGATCACAATCAACTCACTCAACAAAAACAATCATGACTCAGTGTAAACCCGTCCAAAGCCCCCTCGTACACATGGAACATCATTTAGTGTTCAGGTTGAGAACTATGTCTTTTGCTGCCCTTGTGTTTTGGAGAAGATTTTGCCAGGAGCCAAATACATGTACTTTAAATACACATTAATGACGGGAATGCCAATACTTTTTTGGAACACAATTACTTGTTTGCTGACTAATTTACAGGCTTTTTACGTTTGAAGCGTAAGCTACATTTCATGCAAACTCCCCAATTTTGGACAGTAGAGTCAAAATTTGCATGACATACCATGTACCAGTACCATATACTTTGCACCATGTAATAAAGCTCAAATTATTTAAAAATGGTTTCTAGAATTCACTGTACTCTAATATCCCTCTCAGACACCACATCGTAACCCAATATAGCACTTTTGGTATGTGTTGGAATGGCAGATTCACATCAAGAAGGTGAAGTCAAAAATTTATATATATATTTACATATTTACATATTTATATGGACCAAAATCTCTGAGGAAGGTGTTCAGCACGTTTTTGAATGCATGCCATGAAGGTCTATCTAATAAAGAGGCCATGAGTGTGTGTGCGCTAATTGCACATACACAATGGTTTTGGATTTGTCCATTAATCATGAACCAACTGGCCAGTTTTGTGGCTGAATTCAGAAAAAAGAGCAGTTTCACACCTAAGGTTTAAATTAAATCTCTGTGTAAAACATGTAGCTGAGTATGTGCTTCATGAATGTAGAGCCTGTGCAATATATCCTCTGGGGAGAGGTGGTGTGTAAAAGTGCAAAGAGGTGACCCGTGAGCGCACCATGGGCAGTTTCTATGCGCACACAGCCTTCAGGGAGAGCAGGAACACGTGATATCTAAAGCCTGCAGCACACGCACATGTCATTTTCCCTCTCATGCAATGCTCTAAACCTAACATAAACAGTGTGAGATTTCAGATGTGCTCACCTGGCTGCAATGCCGCCCTGCCGGAGGTTGGAGACGCGTGGTTTGCCGTCCTTGTCGATGCCCCCGGAGACAGTCAGGCCCAGGGTGGTGCCCTCTTTCTTCATCAGCTCCACCGTGCTGGAGCCCTTAAACTCTTCTGTAAGAGGAAGGGAGGGGGGAGAGGAGGAAGAGGAGCACAAGCATGAGATGAGAGGAGAACAGAAGCACAGGAGGCCAGCGGCCGCCATGCTGTTCCACTCTCCATCCATGCCGACTTCAGTGATGGAAATCACACATTGGCACACACGCGGCCTCGGCTGGTAATTAGAGAAACACTTAAGAGGACCGATAGAAAGATTGAAAGAGAGACAGGAAATAATAACTGTTCAAAGAACGGCAAAGACCGCTATGGAGCAAGATGAAGGTGAGGAACAGGATGTGGTGCAGCATGAGCTTCACACCCTTCCCACCCTCGTTTTCTCCTCTCTCAATTATTGCTGGTCAGCAGACACATTCCTCCCCCTACCCCCGTCCTCTCTCATCTATCGATGTGCTGTCATCCTATCTCTCCGATTCCAGATCAAAGCCACATTATGCAGGCAGGGAGCCTTCGTCCAGGCAACCTCTCCATCCTCCACATCATCAGTGTGAATCAAGAACACAGACTGTCTCTTCTCACAAAATGAATGGAGCAAATTGTTCAATCTACCGCTTTATTAAGGGCTGCACGTATCAATTTTGAGCATCACATTGTTACTGGCCTGAAATTCTGAATAAGACTGGACGCATTTGACATTTTAAGCTGTACTCCTGGCACCATTTCCAACCCCCACACCTCTGCTTAGACCACATCAGAGCACCCTAACTCCCCCCCCCCCCCCGTCTCCTCCTGTTGATTTGAGGGTACCATACCACTAAACCTGTTGCCTGCTAAATGAGATTAGAACCTTCAGTGACTGCACTAATACTGATCTGAATGGTAATTCTTTTAAAGACTATTCATTTTTCTATTTACTATACTATTGGTAGCGATTAAGATACTGGACTCAATGAATGAACGTTCCAGACCATAAAATTGTTAAAATGTCACTTAGTACACCCCCTTAAAGTTGCCTACTTATAATCGTCTGACATCTATAACCATGATGTCCTAGCAACATGTTTACTATCTACCAATTTAATTGTGCTCATATTCTGACAAAAGGAGCATCACAACCCCAATGATTCAGTCTGGTGGTCACAGCATGAGGGACAGTGATGGCCAGTTTCTTCCATTCAGACTCAGATTTTGCTCATGTCTTAAATTGAGCGTTATGGGCTGGAACAAGGGAGCAATGTCAGAACCTGCCCCGAGGCACAGCATGGTCACTGGGGTCAGTTGTTACTCAACATGCCTGCAAACTGTACATGAGGTAGCTGACTGCTTAGGCAATGCGTCAGCTGCAGCCCGTCTATCCCTAATATGCTGACACATCAGTGCACAGTGTGAGTTCATTAACAGAGCCTGATGAGATGACTACAATAAAGCATCAATGAGTTTTTAGAAGTAAAATAAAAAAGAAAGCAAGAACATTTTGGAGCTCAGTACTGAGGCATGTTAATCGATCACACGTTACATGTTTCATGTCAGCCCTTTACAATCGCGACAGATTTGTCACCCATTTGCATTTTGCTTTCATCTAGTAACTTGACTGTGCTGGGTCTCATCCGCCAGTGGAATTACAGAGGAGGAGATTACAAATGCAACTGTCAGCAACCCCCGTTTTATGTGGATGAGGAATAAATTGTGGTCTTTCAGAAGGATTGGCAGGATCAAATTAAGCCCACCATGTGTTTGCATCTCATTCACTCCCCTAATGCATATATGTACAGAATTTTCCTGACAACTGAGAGCTAAACGCCTATCATTATTAGTTCGTTTTTTGTACCAGGGTGCTAACAATCTGCCTGGGCTCAATGCAGTTGAGACACACAACCACTATTAGTATTACTATTGTTAGTTGTTGTTTGAAGTAACTCACAATGAACCATCCTCTGAGGATTTTTTGTAGTGTCGGGAGCCTATCACAGTACTCACTTATCTCCTTTGCTCAGACATGGCTGATCTGGCCTGACCTGGCCAGAAGACACAGCTGGGACAAAAATCGGGTTGTCATTCAGCTAGTGAATAGCTGCCTTGCCACAGTGTGACCTCAAGACTACAGGGATGCGTTTATGTCTGCTTTACGTTCTGTGAAACACTGATTGGTCATTACTATTACTAATATGGTCATCAACACAATAGTTTAGGTACTTTGCACAGTATTTTATTTTAAAGAATAATATTAATTCTAAAATTAACTGCGAGAAGATCGTGACAATAAGACACACACACACACACACATACACATACACATATATCGAAAGTTACAGGACACCTCGCGTGCTGCATCATAGACTGTTTGCAAAGGCTGGTTGATGAGATGTCATTTGTTGAAGTATGTTTTCTGGACATTTGCAATTCCATCTTCAGAGACATTGCAATGGCGAGCTGGACGAAGGCACAAGAAATAAACAATGCTGCATGTTAACACAGCAGGACCTGCTATGGTACCAAATGGTACCAAATTGTGGTTGTGTCCAAATTCTCGGACTGTAGTGGCCTAGTGGTTGAGATACAGGACTACGGACCAGAAGGTCCAGGGTTCAAACCTCACCTCTCCCACAGTTGGGATCCCTGAGCAAGGTCCTTAAGTTGCTTAGATTTTAAGACTACATTAATTTTAAGCTGCTCTGGATAAGGGCGTCTGCTAAATGTACGGAAAATGTAAATGTAAATATACATGGGCAGACTGAGAACACCTATGCGCAAGAGTGAGAGAGGAATGAGGGCATCCAAACCAATCACTTGGCAAACATTATATCAGTTCCAGCGATGTATCACATGTCGATAGATCACATGTGGTCCTGGCATGTGAATAACAGTGTGAAAGGGCTGTTAAAGTATGCAGAGAAACAGAAGGACACGAGTCTGTAACGGTTAGACTACAAAGTGTATTCTCACTGCTCACAAACATTAGGGGATATGTTATTAGGGAATATTTCATTTCTAAAATAATTTTGTAAAATACTTTCTGCAATTAAAATTCAAGTGTAAGACACTACTGTTTTTGATTACTAATTTTTTTTCTTTAATTTCAATATTTTTTTATTTGGGGTTGTATTTATCTTACATCCTTGGCCATTAAAGCAAACTGAAGCAAAACAAAATGTTTTCTGATCTAACTATGCTTATCCTTTTTGAGGCTTAAAAGGAATCATATCCCGGGAGAGGTAGCAGTTGCAGCGCCCCATTGCAGCACCCCATATCTTATTTTTCTTACAGCAGCATTGTCGGCAGGATCTCACAAATAAAGACAGGTCCATTGGGTTCATTGCACCAAATCCAAATACTCTACTCGTATATTTAGTCATGCTTCATATTCACTTTAGTTGGATTAGTTCCGCATGAGGATGTGCGTAACGTCACATGAAGCACTGCAGCCCATGGCCTGTTGTATTATGTATTGCTCTCATACACATTCTGGATATCTGGCCTACACGGACATAAACTCTGCAACAAGCGATTAAATAAACAGAGATTGAATCAACCCATTTGTATTCCACTTGAATCCCATAAGGGGGTGAAGCTCTGCAAATGGAATGATCTGAAATACCACATGAATTCCAATTAGACCCTTCAGACTAAGACTCATGGCTGGCTATCGAATTTTAATCTGATCGAAAATCACAAAGAAATGAAAGTTGAATATAACTGGGGGGAAAAATTGGTTGGACAGACAAATGAAAATCTGTCCAGCTTACAAAGGATATCACAGGAAATTAAAAACCTGATTTGAGCTGCAGGTGTGTACTTTTCTCGAATTTAAAAACATCGACAAACATAAGCATCAAACTTTTCAAACACAAACTGATCAAACCTTTGACCATTTAAATTCTTTGGAAAGGATTAAAATGTTGTTTGCACCCAGGTAATAGTGTAAATGCACGGTAATATTTTGCTTGCCTAGACCCAATTTCTTCTCAAGGCAGGAGGTGCTTGTAGTTTAAAATTTAACAAAAGGTGTTAAACCAGGAGAGAAGGATGATGCATACAAAGAGAACATCGTATTGGCAGTTCAGCAGGGAATGTAAGCTCCTCTTGTCATTGAAGCCTTTTTGTACATGAAACATTTTGTGCTGAATCATAATGCTGTTGTAAATTAGCTGGAATGTGAGTCCAATGTGGGCTTGGTTCTGCTCTATGGATACTAGACAGGGAAGTTGGAGCACATCCATATGTTGTACTAAGTAGCCTTTTCTGCTGTATTTACATACACACAGGATTTTGAGATGTACAAGAACAATGTAGTAAGGTCTGTATTTATGTTCATTATTTAGGTATTAGACTATACAGTCGAATCCAGTTAATCGAACCACATCGGGACGTGATTGTTTTGGTCCTAATAAACGGTTGGTCCGATTAAAATTTAACATGCCCCATGTTACAATACGGGATGTACTATAATGTTGCTTATGAACTTTGTTCATTGAAAAATAAATTTGCAAACAAGTATTTCGAAACGATCTACAGCACAATGTATAGATACTCAGCATGCAAAAAACAAATTCTTACTAAATTCCAGTCAACGTTTGAAGAACTTATCCAGTTTGATCTGACGCCTTCTCTTGACGGGCTGCACTTGAACAAAATCGAGAAAGTTGTGGGCGTGGTCACGTCCCGCTGGTTTTGCTCTTGTCAACACAACTTTTTGGATTTCCTGACCTTTGATAAAAGCATAAATTCTGCCCGGGGATCCCAAAACTCCTCCTATATATCGCTGACCCGCTTTGCATCCGTGGCGACTTGTATCTTCTTTTTCTGATTCGCTCTCATGTTCTTTGATTCGATTAAACTAAATTGTGGTCCAAATAAGCGAAAAACATTACACGTTTATAATAGAATTCATTTCAGTACTTTAGGATTCGGTCCAAATAAGCGGCTGGTCATAATTCACCGGTGGTCCAATAAACCGGATTCGACAGTATTTACATTTATGGCATTTAGCAGATGCCCATATCCACAGCGACTTACAACTGATGCAGTCTTACAATCCAAACAATGGTGGGTTCAGAGTCTTGCTCAAGGACCCAACTGTGCCATCTTGGCAGAGATGGAATTTGAACCTTGAAGCTTCTGGTCCAGAGTCCAGTACCTTAACCTCAGACTAGACCTAACTGGGAAAATTAAAAGAAAATGTGGAGCTTCAGCTGGTTGTTTCTGGGAGATTTTCTGCTGCTGGTTTCACTTCATGCGCCAGTGTTAAACTCCAAAATTGGCCCAGTTTGTCCATAAACAAATAATGTGATGTTAACAAACAGCAACAACAAAATTTCTCACCAATCTTAATCACAATTTACTGCAAGGAAGTCAGAGCCAATCACGGTACATCTTGCATCTCATATGACTACGTCGTTTACTTTAGAAACCTGCAAAATATAGAATCATTTGTCTTGATGCATATCTATTGTCTCAATAATCCAGGACAGAAAATCCCAGAAGTTGAATCCGTTCATCTGGACATATGGTTTTGCTGGAGAAACGTCTTGTCACTCATCTAAGAGATGTCATCAATCTCCACCAGCTTTTATTTACCATTTTTATCCTTGTCATTTAATTGCAGGGAATTTATCTGTAAGAAATAAGGACATTCGGGACATTCACAATGGAACAACGGTAACAGAGCTTTTCTACACAGGCAAGCATGCCACATGGTCCTTACAACCTAATTCCAATTAAGTTGGAATGTTGTGTAAAACAGAATAAAAACATGATCAATTTAAAGTGTTTTTTTCCTGATTATTTTGACACTTAATACATAGCTATATGAGTGGACAATACACATTTTACTATTTAATAATTCAGGAACCATAAACAGCAGAGTAGAAATTACCAGAAGAACACATCTTTAATACATTTAACTTAATTTCACTAGGTACTATTACAAGAAAAAGCATGTGCAAACTGTCAACTCGTGTGCCAGGCATGTTGTCAAACCACAGTCACACTGGATTCTTGTGTGTTAATGAAATGGAATCTGCTATTGCACAGTAAGAAAAAAGCCATATTATGAAGCGGTTAAGATTTGTTCGTCTGTTTATTTGATTTATTTCACTTTGCTTTTAGCATCAATGGCCATTTACGATAGACACAAGGTTATATTTTAATAGTGAAAAAAAAGTGAATTTCATATATTCACTAAATACATTTTTTTAAAGTGCAATTACCTTTGTGTCTCGACAGTCTGTAAATGCAATGAGAATTTTAGAGATGCAGACATGAAGCAGCATTGTTAGTTTGAATGAACAGGTCTATGAGTGACAAATTATCACATAGAGACGAAGAAACACATGGGTGGGGGGGGGGTTACATAAGGACTTTTTGTCACGAATGACAATGAGAGGTGCAAAAAACCTTAAACACAGGACACAGAGACATAGGACATATAGAGTGTACAAATGGAAACCGGCAGGGGAGCGGTAGATAGAAAAGGTTTCAAAAAACTATTTACTACATATACCAGTTTCCTCTGTCTTTGCACCTGTGGCCAATTCATAAAAAACAGAAACCGATTTGGCTTGTGACTCCTAAATCTTACTACAGAACTCAGATCTCTCTCTGACCAATAACTGAATGCAGACAAAGTCTCGTTCGACTTGCTAAACTTGCATGGGCTAACAGTCCAGTCCACCACCTCTACAATTCGACCATTTTCATTTCTACTAATCCTCCCCTAACAATAATGCATGCTGATCTTTCTTTACATCAGATTCTGTTTCGAAATAAAAAACCCCACGCCCATAAAACCACCGTACAGCTCTATTGCAATCGCAACTCTGAGCATCCGCTCACAAACTGTGTGGATTAAAGTTGCTTTGTTCGACTAAGAAAAGGTTCCGATCAATCCGCAGCAATGCCCTCAGCACTGGCCTGAGCTGCTGTTTCTCAGTGCAGAGACAGCTGTGTAGGATGATAAGTTCGTTCAGCTATTCGTGTCTGGATGATTTTTATTCTATTTGGTCATTTCTCGCTCTCTCTTACTCCCTCTCTATGTTACCAAGGTGACCAGGTTGGCTACAGCCTATAGTTAGCTAAACGAATTATGACAAGCTTGGAAAGTAAAGCCACAATTCACAGGACGTACTGTATGTGGATTACACTGACCATATTTCTTAAGCATGGAACAGAGCCAGAATTAACCATATCATTTTATGAAAGTCTTCTAAAGTTTTGTAAGAACACCATGGTGGGTTTGGATCGCAGGTTATTTAAACTGTACTTGCTGAAAAACTAAACAAAGACATACCCTCTAGCCTCTTTCTTGGGTAGCTCTGTTCAGCTGTTTCAACGGATCACATGGACAGCAAGTCGATGCATTTAGGTGTGGGGAAAAATGACAGGGAGAGATGGATAAAAGCCTTCAGACAAGGAGAGAGTGCAATGGGGAGACAACGGGGAGGAAAATGAGGAACACACTAGGACTTAAGAGTGCATAATTAATGGCTTTGTCTAGAAGCAGTAATGATCAGTTCTAAATCATTTGATGACTCTGCTGAGGGTTGAGACGGCATTAAGCTGGTGACGGGTGCCATGCTCTGTCAAGATGGCATATCCAAGCACAGCGTATCTCACAAAAGTAAGTACACCCCTCTGATTTTTTGCAAGTACTTTATTACATATTTTCATTGGACACCACTGAAGATATGGCACTCTGATACAATGTAAAGTAGTCAACAGCTTTTATAACAGGGTAAATTTGGTGGTTGGGGTGGGATGTCAGACTGTCAGTGATCAGATCATCTGCCGCACTTTGTATCAGACTGGTCTGCATGGCTATCGTCCCTGAAGACAATAAACAAAAAAGATTTCCAACAGTTTGCTGACAAGCAGACTAAGGATATGGATTACTGGAACCATGTCCTGTGGTCTGACGAGAACAAGATGCATTTATTTAGTTCAGACGGTATCAAGTGTGTGTGGCAGCAAACAGGTGAGAAGTACAAAAATAAGTGTATTGCCTACAGTCAAGCATGGAGGTGGGAATGTCAGGGTTTGTGGTCGCATAAGTACTGCTGGCTGTGGGGAGCTACAGTTCATTGAGGGAACCATGAATGCCAACGTTTCCAGACCTAAACCCTATTGAGCATCTGTGGGATATTCCACAATAGAAGGTGGAGATCTCTAACATCCACCAGCTGATGTCGTTATGAAGGAGTGGAAGAGGATTCCAGTGGCAACCTGTGAAGCTCTAGCAAAATATTGACACTTTGGGCACAGTTTGGCCATTTTCACTTAGGGGTGTAGTCACGTTTGTTGCCAGAGGTTTAGACATTAATGGCTGTGTGTTAAGTTATTTCGAGGGCACAGCAAATTTACAAGCTTGAGACTGATTACTTTCCATTGTATCAAAGTTTCAGATCTTCAGTGCTGTCCCATGAAAAAAAAACATAAAATACTTACAATAATGTGAAAAGTGTACTCACTTTTGTGAGAAACTGTAGATCAAACTGCACAGATCATATCCACATTGTAATTTTTCCTAATTCAGTCTTCACCCTGAAAGGAGTGCAGCACAAATATGACTGCTTTCAGGTTCGGGGTTATTTACCCTGCACTAGACTGTGGAACAACATTAGCTTGGGTTTAAGAGAAGCAATACTGACAGTGCTGTTTTACAAATCTAACAAGACCCACACTAACACCTCTCGACCACAGCAGTATGCAGAATGATCCACCACCCAAACAGTACCTAATCTGTGGTGGTCCTGTGTTAGTCCTGACCATTAGAGTAAAGGGGACTAGATTACAGCATGTAACTGTAGTGCGACAAAGTGAAACTGATAAAATGGGCAATGAGTGCAGAAATGAGTAAGTCTATTACTCGTAAGTAAGTAAGTAATTGGTCAGTAAAAAAACGCAAAATAATATTTTAATTATTGGTTATTTTTGGGACAAACCCAGAACTGCATATTTCTAAAAACATCAAGGGTGCAAAGTCTTGGAAAAATAGTGAACTGCCACTGCAAAGTAACAATAATAATATGCTAATATTTATTGTGTTTATTGCTGGATCTACAGTATATATGCTATATCTGTATAATTAATGCTGCCAGTGTTTCATGCTGTTAATAGACTCTGTGCTCCTAACCCATAAGTAGCTCCATTTTCTCTTTTCTCTCCAAGCTGATGTTCCAGCACCTTCCACCTCAGCATCACTCTATTGGTCATCATCAACATTAACCAGTCCCACCATGCCCGGGTCCCGCCAGAGTGCAGTAACTCCCTCCATCATTTAGTTATTAGGAGACGATGTGCCTCCAATAGCTTACTGATGAGGACTCACTATCTTAAATCTGTTTCAATATTTATTTAATTCTGTTACTAATGTAAGTTTTATTATTGATTTAAATTGTATGATTTACTTAATATGACTATTAATTCAATTTAATTCTAAAAAGTTTCTTCTATATTCTGGGAGTTTTTCCTTGCCACTGCCTTGCTCAATTTGGGATTGGCCTTTTAAGATAATATAATATTGTAAAGCTGCTTTGAGACAATGCTATATTGTAAAAAGCACTATAAAAACATGACTATTAAGTACTGTCTTCACTGAATAAAACTAGCTCTGCATAGGCAGGTGTTTATCAGTGCCTCAGTCGAACTTTCTTTACTGTTGTGCTGTTCACTTTAAAATGAAATGCACTAAAGGTGTGTTTGTTTGGAATATACCAAAGCTCAACACGGCAATAAAAAAAGTACATTCACATTGTTATAGTTTGAATCCTTAACATGTTTTATGGTCTGGCTGTTTAACATGTTTTATGGTCTGGCTGCCTGATTCTTAAAATTTTTTGGACATTTCACATTGTCCAAATCTAATACTATTTCTTCCTTTTAAAGATGAATAGAGCCATGCTTTTGGAGGTCGATACCAATTAAGGGTGGGTCTGGATGCCATTTAAATCCACTCAGCAAATTTAAATAGAGGATGTGCACTATTGTCCATGGTATAATAAAGCATAGCATAAAGTTACCTGCATTTTTGGACAGTAATGTTTTAGGTGTTATTTGTGAATGTTTGACAAAGGTCTGCTAATGTAATTCATTGCCCATGTGATTTCATCAGGTATTATTGAACGGTGTTTTCTTGATGCTGTGGTGTCTGAGGTGATATATATATATATATATATATATAAAGATAAATTTGTTTTAAAAAATTTTAATCACCTGTTACAAACACCTGTTAACATCACCTGTTTACAATCACATTATCATTTAGGTTTTGTCTAAGCCTCATTATTAGCCATAAATTGTCCCATGTCCCAAATTAAGTTAAGCTGACCAAACAGAAAACAAATAAATGCTGCGCTCATACCGTTTTTAATGAAGAAAATCAAAATCAATGTGATCAACACTGGGTTTTTTTTTTATTTTGCTATTTTAAATGAACATTTTCCCTACAGTTTCAACTTTTTGGTTTTAGGGTTCTATAATATTGTGGGATGTTTTGTCTTATAAAGGCACTGGGGACCTTGGTCGGATGCATGGCATCATGGAATTAGTTAAATACCAGAATACTGGCGTCTTCTGACAAGAATCTAAACCTGGGTCACTCTTGGATCTTTCAGTATGGCAATAATATACAAGATTAACATACATTCAAATACATAAAAACACACAAAATGGCTTAACAATCACAGAATTAGAATTTTCATGTGACCATAATTCCTTTTCAAATCCTGCATGCAGATCGGAAGAGGAGAAACCATAAGGGTGGTTACCGGACTTCAGCTGAGATACTGCATTGCGAAAGGTTCTGGATTAGTTGCTCTGTATTCTCCAATCTCAGTAATTTTTCTAGGAAAAGACAGTGCTGTTTCATGATTATTATAAAGGTGCGGATGTCAGAATCAATTAACAGACCTTTCTTCTGCAGCTGTAGTGCTTTTGTTACAGAGAGCAAAGTACAGTGGAAGACATATTCTCAGTAGACAGTTGCAGCCAAGCCATGCACTATCGTTTGGAACAGTTCAAACGAGTGGGTCCTCATTTATCATGAATTTTTTCAGGCAGGTAGGGCGGTGTGGGACGCGGCCTTGCATACACAGCAGGTTTCATACTGCACAATTCCTGGCCTCTCAACCCTCCTTCACAGCCTGTAGTCGCTAAAGAAGTCTTCATTTCTGCACACACTATTCAATCCAGACCCAAATGAACGAGCCTCTGGGTACACGATCCCTAGAGGCACTACAAAGGGGCTTTATGAATGACTCGCATGTGCCTTACAAAGGGAACCACAACAGGTCATCAGGCAACACAGTATAGTTTGCAGGTGGATACTAATTGCTCACAAAAATGAGGTATTGCATCAAAATGAAGTATCTCATAATGAAATATCCCCCATTTTTTTGTGAGCAGTGTACAAGTACAGCACTGTGCAAAAGTCTTAGGCCACTATTAGATTTGTTGTTTTAGCAATGATCATATAATAAAACTAATTTCCAGTGATCTTTATTATAATCTTTGCACTAATTAATATATCTTAGCCTTTTCACGCTTTCCCCTTTCTAAAAAGGGTTCTTTGCTTCTACCCTTCATAAAATTCCTTATGAGCTTCATGGCAGTAGAAGGGTCAATCTAACCTCCTGATGAAGCTGTCAGATCATGCACTTGTACAGGTGTATGGGAAATTACACAAAATAGCCTATAGATGCTGCTTTTGTCATTTTAATATTGCATACAAATGTCCTGTACTGACTGGTTGTATTTTAATAAAGATACTAATAAATAGTTATATATAATGATTATATCATTACTAAACCAATAGTAATCATCAAGCAACAGGTACATTTAGACAATTACTATATACATACATTTAGACAAAACAGTGACGATTTTTCTAATTTAGTAAGAGGTATTAAAAAAACTGAAAAACTCCATTTGTTTTGTCTAGGCAATAATTAAGATGCTAAAAAAACCTAGCAATGCAGAACCTGCCTGAAAATTGGGGTTGATTTGTTTTCCTACTGGAACAATTTTTGGCTATACGACTGATTTGTAGGTAACAGCCAACATGGGTATAAACAGTCATGGTTAGGGGGGTTAAGAAGAATCTGGAGACAGTCTTTATGTTGAAGCATTTAATGTAATTCCTTGCTTTGCAATCTACAGTCTCATCAAGGTTGAGACGGTCGGCATGATTATGGTGGCAAACAGTGGGCAATATCTGTGAAACTTTAAAAGCACGTACAAAGCATCCAATTTTACAAGCAATTTCTAGCCATAGGTACACCCTGAACAAGGCACGAGTTCATCACAGCGTTCCAAAAATGCACCATACAATTTTCAAGATTCAAACCCTGCCAATCAGGAACTCTTATCACAGACTCTGAGTTTAATGAAGGATTTTGCTCAAAGGTTAATTGTGAAATTATTCACTCCAAAGGTTCATAGCTTTTTTATTAGTCTGGAAGAATGCTTCCCAATAATTGACTGTAATGCTGTTGAACCACATGAACGGAAGTCTTGATATCCATATTACTGCTATAAAAAACACCATTCAGGAAAACAGTGAAAGCAGATAGTGTTCTGAATGGCTATATACATCTGACTACACTAAGTAATGGTTGTTCATTTTATATTGTAGTGTTTTGCAATAACATCAGCCCCAGATAACCAGCTCAAAGGTGAAGATGAGCCCAATTTGCATATAACAGCCAAGTTAAATTCCACTCAAAGTTGCAAATATGATCAAAAGTATGTGGTCACCTACATATTAGACCTACAGGAGTTTTTAGGACAACCCATTCAAATTCCGTAGTGAGGTCAGACATCCTGACCTGGAAGAGCCATCCTGGAAGAGCCATTTAGTTCATAATCTCCATTCAAGTTCATCCCAAATCGTGTTGTTTGTGGGACGCTTAAATTGTTCCACACCGAACTCACTGAACCATGCCTTTCTTTGCTCCATGGGGTACAGTTATTCTGAAACAGAATAGAAGCTTCCCCAAACTGTTCCTACAAAGCATACAACTGTCCAAAACATCTTGGTATGCTGAATATTTTCCTTCACTGAAACTTAAGGTCCTAGGCCAACCCCTGAAGAACAATCCCATAGCATTATCCCTTTTCCCACAAATGTTACAACTGGTACAGAGCAGTAAGGCAAATAACCTTCTCCTGGTTTTCACCAAACCCAGACTCGCCCAATAGCTCGGCCATGGAAACCTATGCCATGAAGCTCCAGCTCTTGTTTTAATGTTAATGCCTGAGGAGGTTAGGTACTCTGCAGTTACTGAATCAGCATCTGTGACTTTTATATACAATGCACCTCAGCAGTCTGCACCCTTCTCTGTTATTTTATGTTATCTGTCACTCTGTGGTTCCTAAATGCTGCCACTTTTCAATAATACCACTTGCATTTGATAATGGAATATCTCAGAGGGAAGACATTTCGCAAACAGACTTGATGCAACAGTGACTAGACTCGAATACACAAAAAAGACTCATAAGTGAACACCAGTCTATCACGCAGAACCCAGAAAGAAACACTATTAGCCATGCCAACATCGCCACTCCCGACACTCTTTCTGTCAGACATGGCCAATTATGTGTCTGTGCGACACCTAAATAACCAGAAGACCCTGCCTGGAATTGCACCCAGGTCACCGCAGTAGTGGGGTAGCAATTTCTTCTGCATGGCCATCGTTCTGCATCAGTACCAACAAGGAGATACTGTTATGATACACTGTTTGTATGTATTGATGTAGCCAATTATGAATAGCCATCATGTTAATCTCTATAAACTGTGTGCAGCTACTTCCTGTTTTATAACGGCCCATCTTACCATATTTTCACTAGAAATTAAGCGAAAACCATACCTTGAAATCTGGATTTCAATTTTTTTTTTCCAGGCAAGCAATACGAAGTCTAATACTCTCTCATGCTGAATAAGAACCACAGAAGTATGTGATGCAGCGAGTCACATACAAGGGAGTGATGAGTGCAGGAAAATTTAACTCCTCGGTTTACGATAAATTCAACTTTCGATGGATGTCGGACGTATTCCCATCGAAATCAAAGACTACCTAGACTCTGATTTTCAATGGTCTGCTAATTCTGTGTTGATCAACTAGACGAAACAGCCGGTCAAATTAATTCTAACAGTGAAAAAGCATGCTCAATAGGCGCTGACAAACAAATTGTAAGTTGGATGCGCTAAACAAGTGCAGTCAACAGCCAGCCTCAAGACTCCCAAATGATATCATTGTGTGAGTGTTCTTAATGGACAAAACAGGTTCCTACTGCACACTGTGCTTTAGCATTATGCTGTCAGGTTACATCAGGATACTTTGAAAATGCTAAATCATTCAGAGCCATCTCTGATGCCTCTAGGATTTAACAGCTTTCTCCTCTGCTAGGTCGCTCTACCTCTCTCTCCCTGTTTCTCTCTCTCTCTCCCTGTTTCTCTCTCTCTCTCTCTCTCTCTCTCTCTCTGACCTACTCAGTGCTAGCGTGGCATTTATACACACACGAGTGTCCTACAGGGATGTTGACAGGTAAGACAGAGTGTAGCTTGGAGACCAGTCTATTCATGCATGCGTGAAGAGGTGATTTCTTTTTCCAGGATCCCTAACCGAGCATGATGCTGAGAAACTAGTCCATGGTTTTATAGCCTCTAGAATGGACTATTGCAATGTGTTGCAGGCTGTGTCCTGCAGTTTCTGTACATAGTTAGTCCAAAACTATGTTACGTTGCCTTTGTTTCAAGCAGAAAAAGAGTCAACACCTACTATATTATTTTATTCGGTACATACTGGCTGCCTGTGAAGTACTACAGTGATTAAAATGTCCTGCTTATAACCTGAACCTTCAACGTCTCTCACTCACTTTCTATACCCGCTTAATTCACAACAGCACGGGGCATAAGGCAGAACCACAGCAAGGCAGGATGCGTGTATATCACAGGGCACACTGGGACACTGGTATGTCTCTGGATGAAACCGGAGTAACTCGAAGGAAACAAGCACAGGCAAGAGACAGTGAAAGAGAAATACACAAACACAGCCAAGTGCACACAGAGTGACAAATGGTTCAGTTCATTGTGTGTATATTGCAGTGATGTAAAATTATATACCTCAGTCTACATTATAGTGTATCCTAGCTTAATAGGGGTAACAATGACAGTGTTACTTGCTATACTGTTTAGAAGGGTTTCTTCTCCATTGAACATGGTGGGTTAAATGGCTGTAAAATTATATGTTAAGAAGAGTATTACAGGGTTTAATGGCTCATCAATATTACTAACATTCAGTAAAGTGGGCGGCTAAGTGTTAAGGAGCTACTCCTCACTTTACCGCAGTGTATATTATATGAATATTATATGTCACATTTTGAAGAGGGCCAAGATCTCCCGATACACGACACAATCCATCCTTACTTCAATACAGGGCAGTCTTCCTGTCACCTTTGCAAAAAAGCACCCCAAAGTATGATGTTTTCACCTCCATGCTTTACGGTTGGGACAATATTCTCATCCTTCTTCTTGCTCCAAACACGACAAGTGGAGTTCATAACCAAAAAGCTTTATTTTGGTCTCATCTGACCACATGAGCTCCCATGCTTCCTCTGGATCATCCAGATGGTCATTGGTGAACTTCAAATAGATTTTATTCAGGATTTTAATCCATGATGGCGTAGTGTGTTACTAACGTGTAATATCTAGGAATCGATTTGATCTGTATATATTTTGGTTATGCTTCCACTTCTGCTTTTAAAATGAAGTGCTCTTTCTGTTATTATTGGGCAGCTGCATAAGCATGGAATTGCATTCCGGTTAGTGCTGGTTTAGCTGGTGCTGCTTCATCTTTTTCTTTGGTCTGTTTCAATTTCCTGAGCACACTCATGACTGAGAAAGACAGAGAGAAACATTTACACAGGTGTTTGAGGCAAGAATATTTCAATTGTACCTGAAAATTGTAGTAAATTGTAGTTTTGTACCTCTGTTATATGGTATACATACTGTACTATCTGTAATGAACACAATCTATCAACAAAGTGATAATAAATCAGATTGCTTTTAGCAGCATAATTAGTTTAAAGCTACCTGAGTGGAATCTTTTTTTATTTTTTTTTTTATTTTATAAGAAAATCCTAATCCTAGTCCTTATCCTAGTCCTCAACCTGGTCCACTCCACGCCCAAGCTTAATTTCAAGAGAGATTCCACCAGGTTCTCGGACCAAGCAGCTTTGGGAACCTTTTCAGACATCCACACACGTCCACTTCCTTTCTTTCAACAAATGGTGCATAAGGCAGCGTCACATATTTTTAAACCAGCATGTTAATAATTGAACACAGTAACACTTCATTTATGCATTACCTGAGCCTTCAGAGAGCTAAAGCAATGGAATTAAAAGCCTTACACTGTTCTCCAGCCAGACAGTCATTCTGAACCCACAGAAACCTTGCGCACTTGATTCTATGCTTCATTCCAGGTGATGTGTCTGATTTCTAGAGATGTAGTGAAGACCTCTAGAAACTGGTCAGAGTCAAGACCAAGAGTGGACCGAGACGAGACCAGATTAAGATTATTTTCATCATACAAGAATAAAAAGAAATACAATATGTTAGGGTCCCTACCGCTCGCCCCGCAGCGTTCCGCAGTCCTCGCCGATTGCTGTTACAGAGCAATCAGGGAGGCGGTTTATATCTGGTGTTTAATTTAGGACCTGATTATGAACATCTGCTCTCCCCGTTACTTAAGTGGGGGTTTTAGCTTTGTTTGTGGCCAGGTCATCACACATACTTCCTGTGCACCCGACGACCGGTGTGCACGCGCATACACCTCAACACACTGGACATTCGCTCGGCCAGTATGGTCAGTGGGTTACGTCCCGGGGCTTTTAGTGCCGCTGGACGCGTACGGGGGAAACCCCTGAGGTATCTAGTATTTTAGGGACACATTGAGGGTTTCTCTTTCTGTGCTCTTGCGCTCCTGGCACGCCTGAGCACACATCCTCTCTGTCCGTGAGCCCTATTAAGTTTCACTCTTGCCAGCTGCGCTACATGTGCGCCCTCTGGCGTTTCAGAGTCCCTCTTTGCCTCGCGATTTGGGAGACAGAAATCAGCGCTCTATCGTGCCCAATGCACGTTCGCCCTATTGTTATATGCCGTGGGAATTCTCGGTCCCTGCATACTTGGGTCCTACCACATATCATAACACATTATACATTGTTATTTATTTGTAATTCACTTTCCATTAATTATGCATAATAAATAGCATTATATGTTGTCATAGATTATAATATATATAGTAAAATATAACAGTAATTGTATATAGCCTAACATTATTATTCAATATAATTTTATTACTTTATATAACTTTAGGAAGTAAGTGATGATGAATCTGTTTCCCTTCTTCTGTCAAATAACTAGACTTTGAGGACATGGTCAATTAAAGCAAGAGGATGAAAATGCACACTTTTAATCTTAATGTCAGACAATTTAAAATAAATTTCATTCTTTGATTTGATACTGATTGAAAAGAACAGTAACTTGGTTTTCATTTTTAGCTAATATGAGTGCAGATTTCATTAAGGCGTGTATCAAAATGACAGGTTTATTCTATTTGAATTGATTGATGATATAAAAATAACAATAGACAAAAATGTCAGATCAGGCACATCAGACCTGCCTTACCCTACGACTGAGACAAAATTAGACTGCTTGTTTAGGGTCTCAAGACTCAAGTACGGTACTACACCACTACTAATTTCCATAGAGGGAAGCTGCAATTGCAAAAGTGCATATTCTCAAAAAAAGGGGCACTTAATGTATATATAAAACAAGAGTTACGATGGTGCCTTCTGGCCAGGTCAAGTGTCACATGCAGACATGACTGGCTCAGTTTGGGGAAGTGACATCAGTGAGGGATTATCGACCGCACTCCAACAGCAACCTCTACTTTGCCATGTGGTGGACTGCCATCCCATACAGGGCACACTCATGCTGACACCCTGTTTCCTCTGGTGACCCTGACCAGGATTAAGCAAGGTTAAAAAGTGGGGGAAATCATGCTGAAGATAACCTTGGACAGTAGGATGGGAAATAATTATAATAAAATAGGGAAAATAAGGACATATTTAGTATTCAGTAAATCTAATCAGCCCAACAGGTGAGGAAAATGTAACACATTTAAGTTTTGAAGCAATTACATTTATCCGGAAGGTAGGAAAATGCTTACCAAAAGAAAATTCTTGAATCCTACATTTAAACTGCCCGGAAGGCATAAAATTAGGGCTGACTATACAGAGTTTCAACTGAAAACCAATGACAATGAAAGCCATGTGAATGCGACATTTTTAACAAATTCATGCATGACCAAATTAATTCTGAGAAATACATATACTTAAATTTTTTTTACGTAGATTAAGTTAAAAATGGTATTAATACAGGATGTGCATCTTAGTGCTTAATTGAAGGCGTTTGCTTGCCTTTCTGCCACTCAATTTTAAAAGCTCCCCAACTTTGGGAACTACTGGTTTGGACTGTGATTGTCCACTATGACTGTAATACGGCAAACACTTTGGAAACAGTAGAGTATGTGTTTTTACAAATTAATTTAAGAGAAATACATATACTTAAAAAACTGAACGTAGATTAAGTAAAAAAAATGGTATTACTACAGGACAATGTGCACCTTAGTGCTTAATTAAATGCATAGGTTTATTAGGTTTACTTAACGTCACCATCGGCATCAGTGACCATTTCAGCGACACACGCAAGGTTATATTACGACTTGTTATATATACACACTCAAATCAATGCCAATTTAAAGTAATCAATGAATCTAGCACGCATGTCTTTGGAATGGGGGAGGGAAACAGGGTACTCTCACATCAGACATGGGAGGACATGCAGACTCGAGACAGAAAAAGCCCAGGCCGCTCCACCCTGGGTTTGAACCCAGGACTTTCTAGCTGTGAGGTGGATTAAATGCAAAAGAGAACAGGTATGTTATCAGCCTGCCAGTGTTTCAGTGCATGCTAAACAATTTAAATTGCCAATTACAAGGCAATACATCCTTTCTTACTTTTCAGGTCTTGAACACATTCCAAAAAGAGTTATGATGGTTAAGCGTTTGTAATGCTTCAGTTCCTTCACACAACACTTAAATGACATTTTGGCACAAAGGATACGAAGCAATATTATGTTTCAGGTGGGTTTTTAATGGCATGCACAGTCATGGTCACACTAGAATTGCGTGAGGGAAATTTTAAGTCTATACACATTGAATGGAATTCTTTACGATTTCCTGTGTGATTTCCCTTAGAGAATGTCTAGTGTGACAGCAGCTAAACATTTTTAAACTGACAAAAAGTTATTCTGACAATCTCCAACTAAAGTCTATGTAAATAAGGTTAAGGGGCTACAGCCAGCTTTCAATCTAATTCCACAGAATAAACAAAAGGGTGCACATACGATACCGTTTCCAAAGTGCTTGCCATATTACAGTCATAGTGGACAATCATAGTCCAAACCAGTAATTCCCAAAGTTGGGGAGCTTTTAAAATTGAGTGGCAGAAAGGCAAACAAATGAGGAATGTGTAATGTACATAACACACGTTGTTTGTAATAATTCCACTGTAAAGGTAACGTGACACTTTATTTCAGTTTACTTCATTAAGATGTTGAAAATTTCAGTGGAGTTTATAAGCAAAAGACAGAAGTGTACCTGTGGGTCAGAATCAGGGGGCCCATATTCATATCTACAGAATATCATATTCACACTGTACCTAAGGCTGATCAGTTTTTATTATAGAGTTAAAGGGGTACATTTATTTATTTACTAATTAAGATTGTAGCTTATGAAATGATACACCAGATGCTTCCTCTCAAATCCTATTATTCATGAAATTGTTGTATAGTAGGTCAGTTGCTTCATACAAGACTCTACTCCAGAGAAATCCAATGTGCATCAACTACATCAGTATGTCAGCCTAAGAAATCACATCCACAGGATTCCAAAATATGGGTTCCATACACTGAGTGATGCATACAGTGAGATTATTCATTGATCTTACCTTCGTGTTCCTGAGGACAATTTTCCCTGTGTAGCTTTGAAAGAAAGTAGGTCTCAGTTTGTTCGGGGTGGGGGAGGAGATTGCTGTACAAGCAGATGCTGGTGATTTGTTCTGCACAGTGAGGTGGAAGGTTAAATGCTCAACTGGCTTGTCATGAAGCTGGCTCATCTCCCGTTTCAAAGTGCACAACATGCGATCGACCATGCACCTGCCAGAGGTCAGTCTATGGGCTCTTTGTGGGTAGAATATGGATGGTCTTCCTGTATAGAATATAATCCATGTACAAAGACTATGTGCCTCTCAAGGACATCTTATTATCCAAGAGGACAGAACAAACACCAAGATCTAGACTAAACAGATGATATTATTAAGTGACATTTAGTGGATGCCTTAATCCAGAGCAACTGATACAGTCTAACAACCCAAGCAATTGCAAGTTATTGGCTTTGCTCAACAGTAGCAGCTTGGCAGAGATTCTTGGCAGGGACGTTCTGCTCCACAGTCCAGTACCGTAATCACTAAGACTTTTGATTAACGAAGAAACAAAAACTTTACTGCATTTATTTTTGCACAGACCAAATAGCAATAAAAAGAAACAGTTTGGCTTTTTGTTTACTGCTAGCCATTACAGTCAAATGATATAAAGTAATTATTTTGCTAATGTTAAAATTGGCAGCGTTTCCCAGCAAGACCGGCTTTCCAAGCAACATTTTATTTATTTTACTACTGTTTTTCAAGCGTTCACTTGTTTTGGTTCCACTTTTACAGCTCAACCAAGCAATTAATTCCCCGCACTTCATCATGTCATTAGCTAATCAGTACCTGTTACTTAAGCTAAAATTATATCCTTAGGAAGTAAAGCCTTGGATTTGTGGTGTGTGATTCTGGTGCCTGTGAGCAAACACCATTAAAATGATTAGAAGCTAATCCTAACCACATTCAGCTTTTATGCTAAATAAGTAAGCATACACTGCTCACAAAACATAGGAGATATTTTATTATAATGTTTGTGAGCTGTATATTTGATTTATATAATACATTTAAAGCCAAAGTGATTTACAATCAAATAAAAGATTTATGCCTTCTGACCACCTTTTCCATGAATTAGCACAGCAGCACACAGTCCTTAATCTACAGTTCAGCAGTTTAACAGTTGGTGAATGCTAATCAATGAAGATGTATTTTGAGCCTTTTTAAGACAGTCAGGAGGATGTCAGATGGAGGGCATCTAATGTCACTTGTGAGTCCAATCCAAAGTCTCGGTGCTGAGACAGCACAAGCAAAATCGTATTTTTTTTAAGACAAGACTGTAGAACCGTTAAAAGTTATTGGGACACAGACCTTGAGACCCTGAGGGCACATACACAAGTCATGTACACAACATACAAAGGAGCAGGACCAATCAACCATTGCCATTTCAGATCGGATATTGTAATGCACTGAGAGCCAGTGTAAGGATGCTAAAGCTGGAGGAACCTTTGTACCAGTTAACATTCTGGCTGCAGTATTTGAACTAGTTGCAGACAAGAAAGCTACGCCTCATTATTTCCAAAAAAATATGGTGCATTACAGTAATGCAGTCTTGATGTCAAGTCATGAAAGATGTTTTTGAAATTCTGAAGCATTAAGAAATGATTTTTATCTGGAAATTTCCCTAAGCAGGACGATAGCTAGCTTTGAAGTTGTAGGTCAATCAGTTTAAGTGGAGGTCATCGAGTTACCCATATTGAAACTTTCAAGACAGAAATGCTTTCCCAGGTCGGAGGGCATCTACCAACTAGCAACACAGCAGCAACAAGTACGACCAAGAAACTCTGATTTACGAGACTATGATGCAATTAAGCTCTACCTAAACAACGTCAACAATGTCCAGACCTAAATATACCAGTTATACGAGATAAACCAGATATAAACGCAAAGTGAAAAATCATGGTAGATACCTGGAATACTTTGTCTTCTGATAGCCAGAGCGCCGTCTGGTGGTCGAGAGGGGTTGGAGTGTTTGTAGGGCCCCTCATCTACAATACACAGAAAAAAACATATCTGTGAATGGAGTGACTAATACCATTTTTAGGATGATGCTGATACTACTTTCAGAACTGCCTGAATCACAGGATTCACCACTGAAAATTTGCACCTGGAAAAAATCTAATGACATGAATTGACAACAATATTTGTAACAGTTGTCAAGCTGGACGATGTCACGGCTGAGCGTATGACCTGCGTTGCACTGTACGATTGTATAGTATTGTGCAAAAGTTTTAGGTCACCATTTTATGCGTGGGACTGAATGAAACACCTGAATTCAATGATTACCAGGTGTGTCTGAATACTTTTGTCCATACTGTGTACCTTCTAGATATTCAGTTAATCTAGGTATTATATGCTTTTCGTTATTACGTATTTACGCCTATATTCTAGTAGTATGATTTAAGGGGTTGTTTTTGTCCTTTGCTATGCTTCAGTGCTGCTTTTCATGTAGCTATGCACTATTACTTAATAAAACAATCACAATCGTGGTACGGCAACACTGAACACAGCCACTGAGCAGAGCAAGCATTCAGAATCCGAAAAGGGAAGCTCACATCATTTGACCTGGATGATTGACGCTTCCAGATGTTACTCCCAATGACATACACACAAGATTCCAGAGGTTACCCCTATGACATACACACAACACACCTTGTTTACAGATGAATGAGCCCTAGCATTAAGAAGCTAGCGTGGACAGTTTGTGTTTGTGTGTGTGAGTATCTTTGCTGTCAAGCATGGTGGTGCAGTACGGAGCATGTTCTGAGTGCAGTGCAGCAGGAAGCTGCCATGAGAGCACTCATAGCATTAGATGAGACACACCGAGTGGTGCTGTGACTCACAGCACAACATGACTCTGTTTATATGCTGCACAGGCAACGAGGGAAAGCCTGTAAGCCTGAATCTAGACACAGTGATTTCAAGGCAAATGCAAATGCACCCATATTCAAATATTCACCACGAGGCATGTCAACAATAGATACCGCCTAAGATATTCATGAGTTTTAGCAGTGGAGGGAAGAAATATGCTTGCATCCACATCCTCCATCTTCCCTGATCAATTGTAAGAGACCATAAGCAGCAGGAAGCAGTTCACTTGTGATCAATGGGCCGCTGACGTTCAGCTGATGCGCAGATGCAGCAGCACGAAATAGAGCATACATTGTAGACAAATAGTCGCGTCTCGCCGTCTTTAGCAGTATTTGGATAAGTGCATGTGTTCAAGTGGTAGTCAGATCCCAAGAATAAGATCATCAAAGTGATATTAATACTGCTATTAAAGCCATTCCTAACAGCATCGCGTACGAAGCCTAAACTGTCATACGCATTTTTTACCCTGTTTTTAAATGATAGAAATTATATTAATATAATAATTATAAAATTACAGTAATATACTGTTACAACCTTATGTAGGGGAAAGCTGTTACACTAAAGAAGATGCGGTGTGATGGAGCTTTTACTTTAGTTTGACAGTAGCCAAAAATGCACTGATAGAAAGCATTACTCTCAAACAGCGCAATAGATAAGCCAGAGAAACAGATTTAATGCGAGAGCAAATGAGAACCAGTTTATAAAGTTATAGGTTACAGAGAGAACACTCTTTGTAAGTAGTGGGGGGGGGGGGAGGAGACAAATACGCATACACTTTTGAAAACAATTGAAACTTGTGGTTCTGCAAATCCCAAAAAACTAATTGTATGCAGATGCTCAAGTAACTTGCACATATCACAGAACATTCTCTAATCCAAATGAGAGCTAACGAGTAAGCAACTGAAGGTAGTTCACACACACACACACACACACACACACACACACACACACACACACACACACACACACACACACACACACAC